>JACXSJ010001807.1:0-69779 GCA_014851325.1 Pentalonia nigronervosa | reverse complement strand
AACTTGCCTCCAATTCACTTCCTACTAACCCCCCACGCCGTCTAAAGAGAAAATGGTGTCGTGATTTATTAAATGATTGATGTTTCAAACCTTTAATTTCAATTTAACTTTATGTAAGTTAATAATTAATAAATAAATAAAATTCACGTTGAGTTCTATCACTGGATGGCTTCCCTCCTCATGTGTTCATGTTGTAAAAAATAAAATGTTGTATATATGTGTTCGAATTTGCTGAATATGCCTGTAGCATAGATTGTAAATATTCTTAATAAATAATAATAATAATAAAAATATATATATATATATAAGTCAATAATACACTATACTACTTAAAAACTATAAAGTCATACATTTATAATATCTACCTAACAAATAATAAAAATAAGCGTTACCAATTTACCATAATAGCATAATTATGGTATTTATACGTTTATGAAAAATAGATAGAGACGTTTCTAAGATGTCGCTATGATAACATGTGTACTCTAAATCTCCAAAAATATCAAAGTTTATCAAATTTACAAAACTTACGTTGAATCGACGTAAAATGTTTATGGAAAATACTAAAAAAAAAAAGTAAGTACATTTTGTATCTTTGAAAAAATCACGATAAACAACCAAGGACTAACAATGATATGTCGTATGGGAAACTCCACGATTAGCAAATAGGCGATCACTATAATTTTTAATTCCTTTTAATTCATTTAACAATTGCAAATAACCATCGAAAACTACAGCTGACTAGGTGATTAAAAATAAATATTATGTTTTATGATTATAAAATATCACTACACAACTCGTAAAACATTACGTGATCGACAAATTTTCACTGAATATACAAGTCGTTTGGAAAGAAACCGACTTAAGCATTTTTAAGTATGACAAAAATCTAGATGAGGTAATTTAAAAGGGTTGGATAGATCATAATAATTATTGTCCTCAGCTAATCTTGCCATTTTAAATACAATAAGTGCTCTATTGAATATTGGCTTCGTTAATTGTAACTAAACATAAACACCGAGAGTAATCTGTTCGAAAATTTGTTTTATTATATCATAGTACCTATAATGACGCGCTGAAAATTTCGTATTAAAGTTTAATAAATGTGTGTATAATGTGCTGTGTACAGCCAGTAAGTATATACATTGCCAGTAATACGATTTTAAATTACAGTGCAGTGTGTATGTATAGGTCCTGCGATTCTGTGGGAGCCACCGGCAGGTTACGAATGTTTTCAGTCACGTTATACTGATGTTTCGTTCTTAGGCAACAAGCCAAGACGCAAACAAACACCAGCACCGTGAAGATGGCAATGCTTGCGTTTAACCAGCTGCGAAATTTGAATGGATCGTAAGGGCGAGGCGACGTTCTCCGTATCGGTGTATATTCCAATGAGTTGCTAAATTTGACGACGATCATTTGCGGCGTGGCGAAGGTCGGTTCACACACCAACTTATGTCGTGATATCGACACGACAACGCAAACCCAGGACGGCGATTGCAAGGACGATATCACGATTTCTTCGGGTCGGAGGTGTTGCAAGTGAAAGCCGTAAATGACTACTGAACCGTTACCCTCTATTTCGAAGTCTATCAGAACCGGGTCCGGGCACACGTAAAATTTGAGGAAAGGGCCGCGAATCGAGATGGGCAGCGACTGATTGAAGGATAATTTGTCCTTGATGAATGTTATATCCAGCCCGAAGTTTAGCAGACGTCCCACAACCGACGCGTCCCCGTCGAAACCATCCCCGTTCACTCTTGGCGATCGGCACACCATGAACGTGTCGTTGACAGGTGTATCGCAATAATTGTCCGAGTACCGTCTGACACCGTTATCCAGGTCGACGTACAGTCGGGCAAAGAATACGACGCATGGTTCAACAAAATGACCACCGCGGACCGACACGGAAGTGCCACCAGACGCCACACCTTCAAGATGTTGGTCCGCGTTCAGTACGGGATCGACACAAAACTGGAATATCTGCGACGATTCTATCTGCAATATGCCTTCGATTGACGAGTACTCGACCAGGACCGGGCCGGATGGCGTTTCGGCCATTTGTGACGTGGTGCAAGTTATAGTCTCGAGTCCGGACGTTTTGGGGTTTTCGCACACCGTTCCTGCCACCGTCACCATTGTCGTTCGGTTCTCCGCAAATACCCTGTGGTTCCTAACAGTGATTGTTACAATCGTGCCGCCAGTTTTTGGCCCAGACAGTGGATCGACTGCTGTCACATTTATTTCAGCACAATCATTCGTCACGTACGCTAATTTTACGTCCAGCTGTTCTGTAGCGTTGTTCTTCATGTATATATTTTTTCTAAACTTACAGGTATTGTCGGATGAACACCAATCAATGTAGTTCGTGTATCCGTCGTTATTCCACGCGCAAGTCGCACAGGATTTGTATTTCTCGTCGGTGGCACATTCCTTGTGTTTATGAACCGTAACATAGTGATCAGCGACGTTGTCAAACCGTAGCATGGTGTTATTGAACATAATAAATAAAAAATGAGTGACCGATGGCTGCAGTTTGTCATTGTCTATTTTGGATTGGCGGAATGGACACGATATTTTTGTTTCATTAATTATCTTAACCGATTTTTGAAAAGCATTTTGAATTTTGTAATACATTATTGTGCTATTAAGATAATTTATAAAACCCACTAAATCATTCGTTATCTCAACAATGTAGTCCACATAAATAGGTAAATAAATATTATCATAATAATGATATTTTTTAATTACCGAAAAGTGTGGACATTCCCCTATTCTAGATGCTATTAAACTCGACGAATTGAATTGATTCTTGTTTTCACACACCTGTTGTTCAAGGGACCATACACACAAAGGTTTAATTGTGCATTTGGTGCACGTCATTGAATTTGAGCATCTGATTTTATTTGACTCCGTTTCAAATGTGTCAATATGAAATGGAAACATCAAAGCCTATAGAAAATAAAAATATTTTATATTTTGGTTTTACATTTTAAGTCCGTAATTATCATATAGTCGTATTTCAATGATAATTGTAATGAGGCTAATATTAATATCAATTACCATATCCACAATTTTATCAATTATATTTATATTCTAACTAAACGTAAAGAACTAGCTAACAAGCTATGGTAAAAACTGTAATTTATATTTATATATTTATGCACAAACGTATGCATTTTATTTATACAATTTTCAATGCATTATAATGTATTTTTTTAGTACTTCTACAAAAACATTTGTATAGAATAATTTATTGAATGTGAAAATATAATATAGGTATCACATTTTTTTTTGTCTCTTTTGCACTTCGCAAAACTTGAACTATTTTATGAAAATACTTGAACAAATATTTGAATGAACACACTAATGACAGAAAACATATTTTCATTATTCTTAAATTATAATTTGTAATTAATTTTTTGCACTTACTATCATATACACAGTTATAAATAGTCCATTCATAGAATTGTGGTTTAAATAGTTTTTATTTTTGCTTAAAATTCTGCTATCAGCCATTTCAAATGTTGTATGTTCTATATAATATAATTCATCTGTAAGTAATTATTTTATTAAATTATACTTATTTCAAAATTATTTTTCAAAAAATCCAAAATAAATATTATGATATAAAGTATACGGTTATGTACCTATGATAAACCATTAATAAACAACATAGTTATGTAATATAAATTATAATCCGGAAGCATTTTTGCAGAGGATATCTGCACTTAACTCCTTTCTATATTTTATATTATATGTTTAGTTGTTTTATTCAATAACTGTTCCAATAAAATGGTTTATCATACTTAATATTTAAAATTCTACAAATTCTATAAAATGTATTCAATAGACAAATGTGGGCACAATTTTTACTAAATTTTAATATGACAATTGTCCACACATAAAATAATTTTAAAAAAATGTTAGGTTTTTTTTTGAGTTTTGGTTCTAATGTCAAAAAAAATATTGTTACTCAATCAAAAATCTTGAAATTTAATACAAAGATAATATTTCTCATAGCTGTTTAAGATATAAAGGCATAATTTGTTTTTTAAACATTTAAATGTTTTTAAAAACATTCAATTTTGGCATAATGTTTTAAATTTTTTTATAGTTTACAATTTATAAAATGTTTGAATACTTGAAAATGTAGTACAAAGTTCTTTGTAAGTATTTCATACTGAAGAAATCAAAAATTTTAAAAAATATACATTCACAATTTGTTTTTATCGACATTTGAAGTTTAAATTTGAACAAAACTGTATGTTTAGTCAAAGATTTTCGATATTGGTTAATTTATTGTAATTCTAAAACATTACTCGTGATTGATTTAAAGCATATACGTATTATATTATACATTTTACTATACCCAACAATATTTTCAAAATATTTAGATTCATTTAAGCTATTTCCTATTTACACCATGCACCTGTTCACACTTTTCTACTGTAAGGCGGTATTGACTCAAAAGTTAATAATAATAATATATGATAAAAATATACACTATTATAATAAATAAATATTTATTAGTTTCTAAAACAATGTTTTTTTTAAGCAAAAATTAAATCAACATACCGTAATAACAAATAGTAAAATAATATGTTATTTCAATATCAACTTTAAAAAACATAGCTATCATGTAATATACTTTATGAAGCCTGTCAGACCATATCCGTTTAGAAGCGTACACATACTGTACAACAGAGTGGTACCCACTTGCCCATGTTTTAACAACTTTAATTAGTACTAATGATGGGAAATACGATGTATATAGTATAGAATATACGCTCTATTAAATAATTAATTATGACTATTTAGTTTTATTAATTAGCGATGGCGCAAAATATGTGAAGCTCTTAGATCAATAAGATAGCAGTGATATTAGTATCTTTGAGTTAAGAAATAGCTGATAATTTAATAATTTATATAGATACCAATTTTGTATAACACGAATCGTGTTAGAGAATCGGCAAGCCCCTGCAGTCATAGAAAATATGATTTGTACAACTTGTTGAATATTCAGTTCATTTAGAAAAATACACTGTTTTTAAATTCAAAACTATCGAGGTAAAATCTAATGTTGTGCTTAAAAATATATCACTATTAATTTTTTTTTTTTGTTAAATCACGACACACAGTGCAACATGGTAAACGGACGGTCACAATGATAATGTATAGTTTAATAAAACATAATATAATCGTTAGGTTTATAATAATATTATATAAAATATTATTATTATCAAACACCATTTCCTCTATTCTTAAATAGGCCATTGATAATATATTTATACCCACGTAAAAATTAATAATATCAGTCATAAATTAGAACAAAATACATTTTAAAACTTACATTATATAACATAATAATATGTTACAAAGCATATTATTTTATTGTAATATGAAATAATATATAATGCCATTGTTTTTGATGTGGTTTTGAACCGATTTTATTGCGGTTAATATTCTAAAATAATTTATGCAGACAATATTTGTAATTTCATAATAACCCTATAAATATTTTTTATATTTGATTGTACACTTGGTACCTGACATTAAATCTGAGCAATTGATTTTATTTGACTAGGTCGTCGCTTCCCTTTGTATTATCACAATATTATGATGTGAAAAACAGAGAATTTATTAAAAAAAAAAATTGTATAGTTATGAGTTTAAATATAAAATATATTTATACTAAAGACTACACAACTATGTATTACGATTGCTAATCAATGATTTATGAAACGTGTTAATCATGGCATAATGTTATATCATATCTAAACTAAATAATAACTACCTGAGCTATAATATTTGGATTTTGTCGTTGTTAAATTAAAATAAGGAGGTTTGGGTATTTTCTTAATCTTACCACCTTTATAGAATCTGAGCGAAACCATAAATGTATTAATTTTACAATGTTATATGTTTTTCTTTTTTGTGTTTGTCATCACGTTTTAAGGCATTAAAAGTGCTCCAATTTTCTTCATCAGCGTATTTTTTAATAGGAAAGTGAATCTAGTTGGTATTTTGAAAGCTCAAAAGTAAAAACTTCCCAATATTTTTTAAACAGGTCGGAAAAAAAATTAATAACGCGAATTTTTGCAAAGTCAATTTATAAAAAAAAAATAGATTTTGATTTTTGGTGTAACAAAATAAATAATGGCCGTAAATACATGACATTTTCACCAAATGTTAATATAAGCATTTCTATACACAATATATTTTGACTCTTTTTAAGCTATTTATAAGCTAAGGCATAAGAAATTTTTGGTATATTTTTTAAATTTTTTTATTATTGTTATTAAAAAAATTTTCAATAGGTTAAAAAACATAAAATGTAATACAAGGTTTTCCATAAATTTCGTAAGTGAAAATTAAAAAAAAAGTTGAGCGTAAGTCTCTAATAGTTTTTTATAAGTGTCCTAAAGTTAAAATTTTGACAAAATACTTAAAAGCACAAAAATTTGCAATTTTTTTTAATTAGGAAAATAATAAAAATGTTTCTATTTAAATCTAAAACTTAAAAATTCAACATAAGATTCTTAAAATGTTTTCTATATTCTAAAAAAAAAAACTTACCGAAAAGTCAAATAATTTTTTTTTATGCTTTTATAATAAGATCTTAAAGTTTATTTATAAACTACCAATTTCTCGACGAACAATTTTTTTTTTTATTCTGATGTAAATCAAAAAAGAATAACACTAGAAATTTAAAAATTTCACTAAATGTTTAGATTAGTATTTTCTAAATATCAAAAATATTTAAAAATATTTTGACAATTTTTGAGGTAATTGTTAGCTTAAGAAATGTTTGTTTTTTTCAATTTTTTTTTCTCTAAATATCGATAAAAAAATTTCCTTGGATCAAATTTCTTTAAAAACTAATACAAGATTAGATAATTTGTGAAAATAGCAGATTAAAAATGATAAAAATACATGGGCATGATTTTTTTTTTATAAGCATTTAAACTTAAAATGTTGACCGAAAATCATTATCGAACATTTGCAAATTGTTTTGTAGTTAAAAATGTATAAAATGTTCAGTTTTTATTGCTAAGGATTGAAAATTTAAAACAATGTTTTTCGAAAATATTTAATTGTGTAATCAAAAAAATATATTAAAAAAATAATTTTTTATAGACATTTTAAGTTCAAATTAAGACGAAATTAGATATTTAAATGAAGGATAACAATGTTATTTATTTCATAGAAATTTAAAAATATTTTTTGAGGATTCTTGAAACTTTTAAAGTATATTATTATATTTTATACACTTAATTCATTTTTCAAATGCAATGTTTTCTTCAAAAATGAATTCAACCTATTGTATTATTAATAGTAATAAAATGAATTATTTTAATAGCAATAATATCTTAAAATAGGTATACTTAGTTATATAGGCTGACAAACCGTCGTTTTTCGGATACAATAATATATATCATTGAATACAAATTTAACACATCCAAGAAAGTAAATAAGTGAATAAGTTAATAAATTATGTGACTCGTTGGTTCAAATATTTCTATTGATCCAGTATTGGTTATTTCTTGATTGTGTTGGGTCAATATTAATGTAATTTAAAAGTTTTTTTTTTTTTTTGTAGGTTTTTATTTTATATCCTTCAATACACATTTATAAATAATTAAATAAATCAATACTTTGATAACATATCATAATATAATTTAATATAATATAATATAATATATATTTTAAATTAAATGGTTTAAAAAAACACTTTGTTCGCGTGTTTTAAGAACACTTAAATTTCACCTGAGGTGCATGGCACATGGATAAATCATCAAATTATAATAATTATATAAAATAATAATAATAATAATAATAATAATAAACATAATCATAATAATTATCATATTTAATGGTGATGGCCATCAGTGGTGTTTGGTGGCAGCTGCCGTCAATATGGACGAGTGGAGCTCGAGAGCAGCTAGCACGTCCTGTTTGTGCCGAATATACATGCGGCCGTCCCGCCATGGGTGGGTCAACTGAAGCGGTTTGAAGTCATCGCGCAAACACCGTTCCCGGGCTCCGGTAACAGATACCAGACAAAAGTTACCAAACTCGGTGCTTGGGTATATGGGCCCAGTCTTGCCTTTCACCACCACGGACATGTTCAGCTGCTGCAGGAACAGCTGGACTACTTCGCGGGCTGACGTCGTCGGGCTAATGTGCAATTTGAGGCTGGTAGGGTGCGGCAGACCCGTGTCGTATGCAGCGCAAACCTGTGAAACAACAACCGTGGTTATCGCAAGGCCAACAAATATTTATGTACCACAGTTCAAAAGCCTACGGAAATCACTTACCTCAATGATTCCAGGAGCAGGAACAGGTACCAGCGATTCGCTCTTCATAGTAGCGTCCGAAAACCCTTCGTCGTCCATTTTATTGACGTCCTTAACCCTGCGCGAAATCAAATTAAAGGTGCCGTGTTAACAGGATATCGTTAAAGTCGATTCGACCGTGCTTTACGCGTAATAATTATTGCGTTATCGATAAACTTACGTGACGTGATTGGACTTCGATGATAGATCGACGAGATCTGAAGACTGTCCTTCGTTGAACTCCGGTTCGTCTTTACTGTCTGTAAACAAATCAGAGACAAAATTATATAAATAATAACCCGGTACCGTTTTCAGCACTGTCCGCGTACCGTTGCTTGTTTCTGAGGAACAACTTTGTTTTTTAGCCAAGCTGTACTTGCGATCGTGGACGGGCGGTGATAGATATTGTTCGCTGCGACTTATCTCCGGGCACACGGATTCCAGCGTCCGCATTGAGTTCAATCCCGGGCCCGGCCAACTACCGCGAGACTTGACCAATTTCGAGTCGGGCAGTTGTAACAACTGTAAAACATATATCCAGGTCACGGTGATCAACGTATACCGAAAACGGTCGTAGAGTATTTGGTCGCGGGTGGAGCATTTACCGAGTTGCTTTTAGCGGACTTCATTTCCAACTGACTATTGCTGGCACTCTTTGAACAGTTGGAGTTTGACACTTGCGACTGGAACAACCGCTCGCGCGCAAAGTTCATCACGTCCAACAGCCACCGCAAATGTTTCCAAGCGGCGTTCAAGCCCGTCTCTAGCGATTCCACGGTGTCCAGCCTCTGCTTGGCCGTTTCCAGGTCGGACGAGCTCCACGCTTGTCTAATCGAGTACCTCGCGTCGTCCGAGTCCAGTTGCACGACACTGGAAAGGCGGGCGTACAGCAGCAGCGTGTCCGCTCGGTACGTGCCAAAGTGTATCATCTCGAACACCTGAACGCTGAGCGGCACCAGTTCGATCCGGTGCAGGTGGACGGCCGACTGGTTGCCCTCGCCGACCGCGCACGCCACCTCGGCCGGCGGCACGATCATTATGAGACTCACGTCCCGATCGACCTCGATCACCTCGCTGGTATACACCCGCTGCACCGTCCGTTTGTCTTTCGGTATTTGGACCAGAGAGAACAGCTGGCTGGTGGCCATCTTGAACTGCGAAGCGAACCCAAGGCACGTGTAATCGCACGGCGCCCCGGCGCCCTGTTGAAGCCACAACCATTCTTCCCTGCAATAAAACTTTAGTTTACGATTGTTTGACCCCCACTGTTGATATTACTAATCTACAACTATAACGAAAAAATATTATTATGTTTACGCTCAATCGTCGTAAAAACAAGCTTTTGGATATTTATGATACGCAAAGAAAAGCATTGTATACCGTAAACCCGTGTTAACCCCTATTTTCACATAAAAAAATAGGTATAAACTTAAAACTCTGAAAAAAAGTTTGCACATACGCGTAAACTTGCTCAATGAATATAATTGCTTTTATTACCTAACCAATAAATTACAATCATTAGCTGATTGGTCATTGAATAGAACGATCACAACGTTTGTACACAAAAAATCATAACTTGAATAATAAATACTTGAAAATGTATTTTAGAAAAAAAAAATTATTTAGAATTTAATTAAAATTTAAAATGTACATAAGAAAATATTAACACAATATTAGTATTAAAAATAAATAAAAGTATATTATGTAATATAATATAATATAAACTTAAAAAATAAGTAAATTATGGTTGGATTTTAAAACAGGTTTAATTTGAAATTACTTACCTTCATACTATAAAATTTCAACTACATTATATTTGTCCCAAATAAATCATACAAATTTAAATTTATTCACTGTATCATTAGCACGAAATTTAATCTACACATAGGTATATTCTGTGTTATTCGAATCAACAGTTGATTGGTTTTGGAAATATTATGTTTTTCTTAATATTTAATGATTCTACATTTTTTTTCATTGCTTCTGTTTAAAGTCTTGACAGTTATCCAGCTATGTGGGATGAATCGTCTAGAAGACTATAGTGAATATTAATTTATACTTACGCGGTGACGTGCGGGTTATCACGTATCTTGCAACAAACAGGCATGTTAGGATTTTGCAAAGGCACCATGACATGCAACATATCTACTGAGCTTCTCATTAGTAAGTATCCGACGTATAAGCCTTTCTGCAGTTTGGCGTTGCTTGTTTGGTAAAACATTATTTGGTCCTAATGTGACAATAATTCACGTTGTTTATACAATTCGATATTGTTTGGGAGTTTAAATTGGTTTACTTGGATAGATGATATCAACAGATCGGTGAGATTATCAGAACGAGACGACTTTTTCAAAATCTTAGCCATCGGCGTCCATTTCAGGTTGACAACGTTTTTTGGTTGACACACGTTGTTCACCGTACATATCACAGTTGTACCGTCCGAGTCACGGATCGGTTTATAGTACACTTTACCTAGGTCTTGCGTATTGAAAATGTCCTGAAATATTTTTAAATCATCATAAATACACACTACTGTTAATTGAAGGTTACTCTCGATTCGTTCATAAGATAAGCGACTTACTTGCATCTGGGTGACAGCCTGGATGAGTTTCGTCCTAAAGCTAATCGAACTATTAGTCGATTTCTCCAAGTCATCCTTAAACCATTTGAGATCTTTCCACGCGAAAGCTATTTTGTAGAACCAATGGAAATCGTTGAGCATTTCTTTTGGGTACGTATCGTCAATCTCTACCACGGGTAAGTAGTCCTCGTTAGTCACCAGAACTTTATCTTCGTGGTACAGTAGACAAGAAAGGTATACGCCTCTGCAATTAAAAACAAAATAAATAAATAAATACATATAGCATCAAGGTAATTTATCGAACTAATCGAAGAAAAATATAATTAGATGATGAAGGGATACCTCCGGAGATTCTTATGAAGTTTAGTATTGCCGCTAAATAACTGCTTGAACGTCGGCGGCTTTCTTTTTTTTGTATTCAATGTACAGTCATTTCCACTGACTTCGAACGACGACCTGTGTAGGTCTGGACGAATGGAGATCATTTTGTCAAGTATGTCGTCCATCTTGACTTTCATCGCCGCGGAACATCGACGCGATTCTTGACAGACGTCCCACCAACCTTAAAACAATTGACAATAGAAATTAGTCACAGATTTAAATAACATAGACAAAATTAAAGTTACTTGAAATAGTGACAGAAACCGGAGTTGGGTATTGATAGTCACTGAAATCTTTTAGGTTTCCAGCACTGCATCGGAAGTAGTAGGTCTTTCCATGTTCCAAATTGGTAATGGTAATTTCTCCATCGGTTGCAGGTAAACATTTTGACCCTGTTACGTTTTTAAAGGATTCTGATGTACTCCATTCAACTATGGATAAATACAATATTATTAAAAAAAAAAAAAAAAAATAATAATTATTTAAAATATATCACTTGTAAAAAATAAAACTAAATAAGTGGGTCACGTTTCATTTAATGACTAAGCAACGACAAAATATTTTTTTAAATAAATACGAGTTAATATGAACCGTTTATATTTTGACAAGTGGTTATATTTATTCAAGATTATTTTTATCATTATTACTAAAATTAGAGTGACTTACTAAATATAATACGTAATACGTATATCAAAAATTTCCAAAATACTATATAATATTTGAAGTGTAGTATATAACCATATAGGTAATTTATATGATATTATATTTTTATCATTTTGATACCTATTAAAAATAATTAATTGAATATTTACGATACCTAGTTTATATAGTTTATATAGATAAGTAATTTTGTAAAAATGGAAAATATTTATTTTAGAACTATTTCAGAAGACAAATGAAAACTGTTGAAAATGGCAACAATTATTGTGTGTTCAACGTAAAATAATCAACTAAAAATTTAAATTCAACTTTTACTATTGTTCAATAGTTGTCCCTTGACGCGTTCACTCATTTTTCAGTATCACAACATTTTTAAAATTTAAAATAAAATCAATATATTTTAGAATACTCAATGAATTTTATTAATTATTACGCAAATATAATAAACTGTATATTGATCAGATTATGTCTTATCATAATTTAAATCTTTGCTGCGACTAAGATTTTTAACGAGAATTTTACCAAAGACTTTATGTCTTTAATAATAAATATAATATTATGCTTACCGTTGAATTTAGTACATATAGCGCTTTCTGGGTATTCAGCTTCTATACAAGATACCCTGACTTTATCGTTTCCCGTTACCTCCAGAATAATTTTCTCTGGCTTATCTGGCGGCTCTGTGAAAAAAAAAGTTTAATTAATTGAATATAATATTGTCGTACGTTACATGACGGGTGCTATTAATATTTAATAAGATACTCTCGGCGCTATCACCGGGACGTATATACACAAAACAAGTATAACGGTTTCACGAACAATAGTCGATCGCCGTAAACATTATTTATGCATTATAATAATGTAGTAATATTGTGCATAATAATAATAATATAATATCATACTCATAAAACAAAATTAATTTGATTTCATACGTTTTTCGTAAGGCTATATTTTCAAACAGAAAAAAATAATAATATCAAGCACTACAACCGTTTTGATTTATTATTTAGATATTCGAAACAAAACAAAAAACTGAAAATTTAACGTTAGCTCAAAAATACAAACAATTATTTTACATTTCGTTTAATTTTTTTTATTCATTCAATTACAAACTTCATACCCACCTTCAGTACTATGATAATACTTGATACACGTATATTGTACATATAATACACGACGTCATATTTATCCTCCTAACATTCATTTTTATTTCTTTAAGACTCGAGAACTCGAGTATATAATTCTTTGGACCCACAAAACCTCACGCGCACACATTTGATTTTTCTTGTTTCTACGCAATTGTTTACATCTTACTGTTTTTTTTTTTTTTACAACGATCTGAAAGTCATCTCACAAGTATATGCTCTTCGACATGGTTTTTCATTCAAGGCAAACATCGTCTGTGTACCGTGCGTGTCAAATTGATTTTTCATTCCCTAGACCTCCCCCTCTTCCCCATCCAAAACTATTTTAAGTCAGATTTTGTTTAAGATAGTATTATACTTACTAGCGTGTTCGAAACCAATACGCATTTTTTTTAAGCCTCTTTTCCGTCTCTCCCATAATGCCAGTGATTTAGTCTGTGAATCGTCTTGATTACCGCGACGCTTGAGTCCTATGACCCGATCTTCGGCTTCTTCGAGTAAATTCGACAAGTGCGTTTCTAAATTTTTCATACTGGTCTCTAAACAATGGTAATGAAAACAAAATATACTTTAAGCAAGTTATTTTTATTTGATAAGTATTTTTAATTTTTTATTTGTTTACCTTCCGTAGCTCCGTGGGCCAATAGAAGTCGAACCAGATCTCGGTTGTTGCTCAAAAAAGCAACGTCGAGAGGAGTTAACCCATCGCTGTTTACACTGAATAGAGAAAAAAAATCAAAACATAATCGATGAGTATAATAATATGACGTATACGAATTTTGATAATGCTTTACCTGTTCACTTGAACCTCACATGTCGTCAATATATTCCTCGCCTTTTCCAGTTGGCCGTGTTCCACGGCAGCAAACAGACCTAAAACGATTGCATAACAAACGATTAAACAACTCAACAGACCATAATAATGTTTAATATGCATACACATAAATGCATAATATTGTGTTAAATACAATCGTGTACTATGTGCAATGTTTTCCGTCAGCCCTAACGAATTGTCTTCGAAGTTATATTGCTCGGTAGAATGTTCTTAACGTGTCCACAAAATAATATACACATATATTGTTGCAGAGACGTCCTAATGAACTCTAGACGTCTAGAAACGCAAATATATTTCGGTCACCTAATGGGGGTTGCATACAATTTAATTTCCCCGGAATTTCGCGAAAACAGAACTGCAGTTATATTATATAAAGCCCGGAATTTGACAAAACGCCTTACGGTTTAGTCTGATAAACTGAATGTTTCGGGACATCTGGCACACAGGGTTTACCGTATAATTTATGTGCAATAGGATTAGTGCAAATATAAATGTTTAGGTTACCGTGCAAATGAATGTTGATGTTGTGTACTTGAGACTCTCGTGCCTTTGGGTGGTGATGTTGACGTTGTTTCGTCTGTGTCTCTGAACTGGAACCATTGTTTCTCAGCGACGATATTGACGTACCTAACATTAACATAACAAAATCTGTTAGAATTTTTCCATCAAAACATCGTCAACACAATATAAATTAGTATTAATTACGATTATGATTGTTAATATACGTTAATCACAAAAAATCACAAAAACCAAACGATAGTGTTATTCATAACATGATGTGTTCATCTAATCCACTTCAATTTCTGTTTTGCATAAAAGGCATGTCTTTTCTTATTTGAATTAAAAATATGTGTTTATTTCGTGACTAGTGGTAATCTATCAACTGAAATTTAACCTAGTAAATTTAATTTATTTTTTTATTGTTTATACAATTTTGCGACCGTAAATAGTACATAAGTATTTCAACAATAGATTTGACAAAAGATGTAAAATTTCAAGACATTACCAAATATATCTTTAAGATTTAAGATTTAATATTTAACATTTACACACAATATGGTTCACATTAATTCATTATACATTTTTTATGTTGTATACATTTAATAACTTCCAGACTCATTCATCACATGAGCTACAGGAAGTCAATCACTTCAAAAGTTTAATAGTTCAAGCAAAGTGTCATTTCTTTTTAAACCTCTTATAAACGTTATGTTGTGTTTTCTCCATTAACTCAAACAAAACTGAGATAATTTGACTTGATTTATTATAGTTTTATCTATAAAAACATCTAATCCCTACAAAAATTGGTGATACCTACGTAAAAGTCATTATTACGGCGTAAAACGACACAAAGATTGTATACTCTAAATATGTATAGTGTGTACACATATTTCTTAACAATACTCAATACTATTATGTACTTTATGTGCTTTTATGGAGTATATCCGTGAACTCTGTACATTATAATATTCGTTTATAATATGTGTATACAGATCTGTGAAAGAATGGCTGAGATATTCGCCAATACAATGCTCCAGCTCACATTGCATTTTCAATTCAACGTTTTTTAACTGAAAAAAAATATTTCTGTACTTCAACATCCCCTGTACTTGCCAAAATTGACTCCTTGTGACTTCTTCTTATTCCAAAAAATTAAAAGTTTATTAAAAGAAACCCGAACGATTGATGACGTAAAAATGAAAACGGCAAAACTTCTAAAAGGGCTGATTGGAGGCGATTAGCAACACTGTTTTCAAGAATGGCAGCGTCGTATGCAACAGTGTCTTGATGCTGAGGGAAGGTACTTTGAAGGTAATAATCATTAAATTATAACATTTTAAAAATAAATATCTTTTATTAAAAAAGTCTCATTGTTTTATTGTCACACCTTGTATTCATACATATAATATATATATAAAATACATTATATTTTACCTGATATTTACCGTGGGGAGGACAACAGTAAACCATGCCGTGTGGTTCCCTAGTATTTGTACAATACCTACCTTTAATAGAAGTATAAGGTACAGCAAGCCAATCACAAAGTTGTAAAAACAAAAATAAATTGAAAAACTCGATAACTGGATTTTATACTGATGTGTCAAATTGTAGAAGTTGTACGTTACAACAAGAAAAAATATTGAAAATATTGAAAGTATCGAAGACCTGTAGACAAAAGGTTAGGTTCTATAGGGAATGGACTTATCCCAGGATTTATTTTGAATTCATAATATTCATATTCGAATAATATATTTCGGTTGCCATGGAAATGTCGCAACAGTTTTAATTTAAAATTATAAACAGTATTGTCTTAGGTATTCCGATGGTAGGATTACGTGTTCTAAGACGTCAGATTAAAAAGTTTTTCGTTGAATTCATTATCAAAATTTACTAGTCAATACACGGTACCGTTTTGTAAGACACGATTTTGAATTCATAATTAAAGAAAAAAATATATGCTTGAATACAATGCGATCTTTTAAGTGAAATGTTTTGATTTTAAGTAAAAAAAAAAAAAACACAAATCATTAACTACTGAACTACACTACCCTTGTCAACAATAATGAAACGAACAACAAGACATTTAACAGTGGGCTGAAAACACGAATGCAATATGTTTTAAAAATTAAATGCCGTTTGATAAAAAAAATTAATAAAACGCTGAGAGACGGAGGGAAAACAAATAAATAAAATGTCTACACTGAGAACGTGGATGGCGTGTTAGTGTGGTGTGGGGTGTGTGGGGGTGATACACGTGTACCTACACATGTTCATTAATAACGGCGTGAACGACGCAGGGTGGTTGCGTTTATTATAATATATACCTAACCATACATAATATTTATACTTATATGGTTGAAATATCCGCACGTGCGAAACAATAACCGCTTTATTCGGTTCTGCGTATATTACAAATCGTTACGTAATGAACGACAGTACGTTGTCATAATAGATTACAATATATTATTATTATAATAATTTCTCGAAACAATAGTAACGGTTTGATATAGACGCCAAAAGTACATTAGAAATGAAAACAGTTTTTTGAATATCTTTTTTATTACTACTGCTATTATTATTATAGTAACAGTGGATTGCCAATCCCGTGTAAAAGGGCAATCGTCTGCAAAAAAAAAAAAGAAAAAAGAACGACAACAGATAAACGAAAAAAAACCAAAAGAGATTATAGCATGGACGCAATTTTTAAACTGCTAGACAAATAATTACATTTTATATATGATGTTGTATAATATGTTTTCACAATTTCAACGAAATATTAAAATAAATAATATTATACGCGAGATTTTATCAAACATTGAACATCATTACAAACATCAATATTATGCAGGTATTTGCTATGTGATCGTCCTCATATTATTATCATTATGTTGTATGATTATATAGCTCAAACATATTTTAACATGACTGTATAGACGAGTTATAACATTTCAAGTTATAAAATATATAAAACACTAAATGTTAAGCTATTGCGATTGGTTTTAAAAAATTGTATTATTTTATACATTAGTGCATTCACTTGTGTGCATTTAAAACTTATTACAGGTGTATACTGTCAAGAATGGTACGAACATTGGTAAAGACTATAAACAATTTTACATAAGTGTAAAACTATCTACTATACTACATATTATTATTCAAATACTAATCAATAATAACTATTACTTGAAGTATCATATCGTGGATCTGATGTATGTAAGTATATTATAATAAATTACTGATTATTGAGCAATTCAATACGTATAATGCCGATATCGCATACCGCTTATCACGAATAATATTGGCTGTAATATTATGCTACTGATGATGAATTTGTTGAAGTTAATAATATTAGCCGAATAATAATGCATTATCCAAAGCTACGTGGTTAAACAAAACCTACTGCTTAAAATTTATATAACTATAACTATTCTAACACTTGATAAAAATTCAAAATTCAATGTTTAAAAAAATATCTGTAGCTTTCTAATAAAATATATATTGATTAGTCGTCTCAGGATTAAGAAAAAAAAACACTTACACACAAATCCGTCTAATATATTCAAATTTATTGTTAAATATTAATAACTAGTAAAAAACCTTTAGCGAGACGTCTAGCCACATACCGTTAATGCATTTGAATCCTTTAGCTAATTTCATTATAATTATTGTAGTGTTGTAATAGCATTAGTATACCTCACTTGCCTAACCGGAGGAAAGCTCGCCGAACAAGAACTTACTGACAGTTTAGAGTGTATAGACATTAACATGATACTTTATGAACAGGCAAATTTCACTATTATTATTTTATTATATATATTTTTTAATTTATTTATGTATGTTTTGATATTTAAATATTATTTTATTTGTTAGTTTTATTTTACTAAGTTTTTCCAAGTTGTACTGAAGGAGTTTTATCATTTCGATGTAATACAATATTATATAAAATAATTATTTTTTCATGACAACAACTTAATATTTCATTATTTATTATAGGTAAGTATAATACTTACCACAGTTTTATTTTTGAACTGAAACAGTTTAAAATTTATAAGCATATTTACTTGGATATACCAAAAAAAAAAAAAATTAAAAATTAAGGTGTGATGTGTTCAAATATATTTTGTCAATATAATATTATTTTTATAATTGCACCACAAATAACGAAATAAGGTTATAAGGTAATAGTAATAGTTATTTCGTTATTTGTGGTGCAATTATCAAAATAATATTATATTGACAAAATATATTTGAACACAGGATAACGACGTTTTCTTAATCTGTGGTAAGATGCAGCAGAATTGCCCATGAACGCATGAATACGAGTGCGTTCACATTGTTTCCTTGTTTATAATTCGTTTATTGTATTAACAATTTAACCGTTAAATTATGTTGTTCGTTAATATTGTATTGAAAAATTAAACATTTTAATGTTATTACCAATATTATCTATTACCTACATTCTATATTAAATAATATTAACGAATAAGAGGATATTTAGATACGTCAATAGTATTTAAAAAAAAATATATATTAAAAAAATAATAAATTGACGACCTAGATCCCCCAGTTTTGAACTGTCTAATTCTAGTTCAAATCAGCCCAATTAAAAAAGTCTTCAAATTAATAAAAATTATTGTTTTGGGTTATTGACGTGGACCACGTTGTCCTGAACTGGCAGTAATTCGATTAAATATAATTTATATTGGACAGAAAAACCAATGTGAAACAGTTGTAACAATTTTAGCTTCTGTTGAACTATAACTATTGTATTATCCACTCTAATTGAAATATATTGTACCTATACAGAAATAAACATTTGGAAGTATTTTCAATGCAAACACAGGGCGAAAGGTCTGGGAATGATTTGCAATAATTTGTGCACCCCCCTCCACTCATCAAAAAAATGGTGCATATTATGAATTCCCGGGCTCGACAGAAGGGAATTTGTAGTCTGCGAACGCCTAGTACTACGATAGCTGTCCGTGTCCGTGTAACAGGTAGTAATATTTTATATGCCGTCGTCGTACGAACCTATGTCGGTGCCGAACCGTCTGGTCTTTTTGGCGTCGCGCAGCGCACCGACGCCCACGGACGACGACCGTTTCGCCGCGAACGCCGGCGCCGGCTGCGGTACCGGCAAACGGTCGTCGCCGGCGCCGATGTAGAAACTGGTGACGGGCACGTCGTACATGCGCATGCGGTTGGGTACCGCGTCGTCGCCGTCCGCGTAGCTGACGTTCGAGTAACCGATGGCCGACGACCGGCAGCGCGCGGCCACCGGACCGGCCGGCGCGTCCTTGAGTATGCCGCGGCGGCCGAACGCGTTCACGCCGCACCCGTGGCCGCCGACCGGACCGTGGTAAACGCGTTCGTCGAACTTTACGCGCTTGACGACCGGCACGGGCTGCGGCAGTGCCGGCCGGTAGACGGCCACGACATTCTCCTTGTCCTGGTCGGCGCCCACCGTCCACCCGCGGCGCCGCAACCGTTGGCTGAACCGAGCCAGAGACGCGCGCGTAAACGACGGCACCCTGGACACGCGGGCCGCCGCCGCCGCCGCCGCCGACGTTCCGGTTTCGCGCCGGTCCGGCGGTATGAGGCGCTCAAAGTCCGCCATTTGCCGGACGAGAGCGCGGTGACGACGACGGTTACGACAATAATGTTGCGCGATGTTGTGTTACCGCGGACGCGACCGTTACGCGCGCAAAAACAAACTGCGCCACTGCGGGCGAAGCCGGGTGCACGCGGCCAGCAGCGAGGGGGTTCCCGGGCCCGAAAAGAGCAGATGCTCGCACAACCCCCGCCCCGACCCCTCCCAAACCTTTGTGCCGCGTGCCGTGGGGTTATACCGCGTTCTACCGGATACTGGTTTCCCGCATAGGTAGACGTAATAATAATAATATTATGTACACGTCACGGCGACCATCACGCCGCCGTTGCTATCGTCGTCATCATCATCGTTATTATTATTATTATTATTGCCGTTCGAACCAGACCCTCCCGCGCCGGCGATGTAC
Source organism: Pentalonia nigronervosa (assembly GCA_014851325.1). NCBI lineage: Eukaryota > Metazoa > Arthropoda > Insecta > Hemiptera > Aphididae > Pentalonia > Pentalonia nigronervosa. The sequence goes on along the minus strand of JACXSJ010001807.1, from coordinate 49,320 downwards.
ATATTATGTACCGTTTGTCGTTTCAGTGGGTCACGGTCGACGAACCCGCGCGAACGGTTTTATGTACAGGGTGAATCACCAAGCATGCGCTCGCCCCCGCGTCGTTTTCTTCTAATAGTTCTATAATCATTTGAATTCCGATTTTTGAAGCTATTTTAAGTATAACCGTGGACCATGGTATTTTCAAATATTTAGAATTAGTTTCCCGTTTAGAAATGATATACAAAAAAGTTTTCATTTTCAAATGAGAATCACCCATTTTTCCTGTAAATTGTTGGTCAAGTCACTTTTTGGAAACGTTGATGTGCTTAAATCGAAATTCCTACTAGTAGTTAGTGAGTTACTTAACTTTGTGTACCTACTAATGACAATATGAATATATAGGTTTATGATTATAATAGTTTGTAACGGTAGAAAGGCTATGATTATTTTAGAACTCGATTAATTAATATTAATCTGCCAACGTTATATAATTCGTAAACATGTCCTTGTATCTATAATAAATTCTAGATACCTAGAATACTGTCTAATACTACATATTTGGTTTTATATTTTTGAATTCCATTTTTAAGTACCACTATCTCTTATTAGTATGTACATGTTAATAACACAGAAACTACTTGTTAGAATTTAAAATTTTGATTTAGATAAATCAACATTTTTGGAAAAATTATCTGCTTCATAATTTACAGTAAAATAGGTTAGTTTTCATTTGAATAATAAAAATTTGCAACCCACAGGACGTTACAAGTATAGGACACTCCTATGGTATAAAAAATCTAAATAACTGAAAACATGTTCCTTAATTATATTAAAAATGTATAATCAGAACTCTTATAAATTTATTAGTAAATAGAAAAAAATGAGGGTGAGTATGCATCCTATATAATATTATAATAATAAGGTGTCATACATGAATGCGCATACTCTGGATGCCATTATAGTACACACACGAGCGTAACATACACAAGACGTATTTACGTTACACTCATTTCCTATAGTTTTCGATGGTTTTCGATATTACAGTAAATATTTACCAACTATCATGTCAAACTTAATTACTATCTATTATTTATTATAGTATTGTATGCATTTTATATAATTTATGAAAAAAGTTGCACGTTTTTAGTAGTCTTTGAACTTGCTAGAATAAATAGTAAACAGTTCACTTTGGAAACTGCCCAACGAATTTGTTGATTATATCGTTGGGCGAGTCCCAACTTTTATAAGAACTTTGGGTTTTTATAAAAATGTTTAAAATTTAGTTTTTTTAAATTCGTGGTAACGTAGAAACTTTTGGAAAGTAAGAAAAACAACATAGTTAATAACATTATAGATGTATAATGTATGTATACTCAGATACTTATTGAACATTGTTGGAGTTTATTATTACCTGACATAATTTAGGCTTGATAAAAAATTCAAAATATTTAGGAAAATTATTGTTGTTTCTTACAGTTTAGTTTTTGCAAAAAAAAAAATGTATAAGTATAATATTTTTAATTTGTATGTATCAGATTTCAAAATTTAATATAATTTAAATTAATAACTATCTACATGTTAATATGTTATATAAATTAAATTAGATAGGTACTTGTCACGAATTTTAGCACTTGAATGTACCATTTCTGGTGATCGTTTATTCGTAGTGCTTCCAAAACATGTGATTAAGATTTTGCAGTAAATTAAAATTAATTATTTTAAATTATTTATACATCTTTACGATAACAAACTACAATAAAATGTTTAAAAGCTGATAATGAGAAAAAAACTACCATATGTTAATAAAATACTAATTTCTTAACACCTGGTACAGTACGCTCATGTTAACAACATTTAATTTCCGAAAATGACACCTGGCGTGCTTTAGTCAAATACCTAGATTTTTGGCACGTACTATAAAGTTAACACAATATACATTTATTGTTAAATTAATTATTTGATTTAAAATAAGAGTTGCAAAAACCATACGTACAAATATTTTATTGAACAATTAATTAAACTATAAGAAACTATAATAGTTTGATTAAAATATTTCAAATGCTTTATTCATCTTCAAAAACATCTTATATTAACACTAGTTATGTAGTTAAAAATAGGTATTAGAAAACATAATTCCATTATGGATAGTTCTTTAAGTTTTCTGATAGTTTGTCATAATTGAACGTATTATTATTATCAATTATAGTCTAATGTTACTAACTTAACCTTTAGATAAAAACTGGTATAACTGTAAGTCTTGTAAGTACTGATTTTTCTTTGGAAAAAAGAATTTGATTAGTATTACGTATTAAACAATTATTTATTTACATCATTAGTTATTTTTATTGTATTTCTTGAAAAAAACGACGATCCGTTTGAATGACAAACAAATCTAGAGTGTATCAAAATCATCAATTTAGATTTAAATTAAAAAAAAAAAAAAACTCATGAAAATATTATATACATTCTATACGGCACAACTATTTTTTTCAACGATTGTGTACGAGAGTTGTTTGTTTAACTTAAAAAAACACAGCTAAACATAAAATATTTTTCATTTAAATTTAACACCTATGATACTACAGTGTTGAACGTACATGTTGTATAATAAACTATGCATCATTGATTGAATTTCTTTTTTTTCATATGTATATAATAAAAACAAAAACTATTATTTAAATTAATTTTATACTTCATGACGCTTTTTAAATGATAATTGTTATTGTTAATGAGTTATCCATAACTTATAAGGGAATTTGTAGAGGAATTAGAATTATATATTCTTAAAAATTATGAACATTTTTTTCATTTATACCAGGTGATTCATTTAAGTCACACTTATTATTTTAAAAGTTCTAACTTTTAAGAAAATATTTTTTTTATATAATTTTATGTAATTTTAAAACAAGATTTCTGAAAAAAATAAGTTTTTATTATTTTTAATAGTTAAATTTTTTAAGTTTTTTACTTTTTTGAATAACACTATTCATTTTTTATTTTATATTTTAAATCAAAATATTATTCAGAGTATCTCAATCTATAAAAATCAAATTTCGGGTATATACCTCATTCTTTAGTAAAGTTATAAGTATTTAAAGTTTAGATTAATGGAGTAGTGGGCAATATTTTTTGACGATGACCTACACTTGTAACACTCTACATTGCTTGTCTAAACTTTAATACTTATAACTAAAGAAACTAAGTATTCACCCGAAATTTAATTTTTATAGATTGGAATACTCTAAATAATATTTTGATTAGAAGTATAAAATATAAAATGGCGTCATTTAAAAAAGTAAAAAACTTATAAATAGTAAAAATTTTTTTTTTCAGAAATGTTGCTTTAAAATTACATAAAATATATAAAAAGAATATTTATAAAAAAGTTAAAACTTTTTGAAATAATCAGTACAGATACACTTAGATTATCCTGTATAATAAAGTTTTAAAAATACTAATTTAAAATTATATTGAAAAAAAAATTAAAATGCCTTCAGAGAATGTATGACAGCTAACAGAATACTTTTAATACAATATTATAAGTTGTAAGGAAAAATTAATTTAAAATTATAATTCGAGTTCAAATCTAGTAACTTGACTTAACTAGTTAAATTAAAACTATTAAGATCTATTTAAAAAATATATCAACAGTAATAAGGCTGTTAATAATTATAGCATTATATTAAGATAATATAATTAATATTATCATAATACATATATGAATATCGTTTCATTTAAACATTTGGGCAGAGTAAATTTTAAATAACATTACTGAAAACATTTGCAAGAGCTAATCAAGCTTTTTTTTATTCTTCTGTTAACACCACGTTAAGTAAGAAAAAATAAATTCTGAAAACAGAAACATAATCCATGTGATAACCGTAGCAATCGTTTATTAAACAGACTGGAAATTGCATTTCACTCTTTCATTCTTTGAGAATTCGTTTATATTCACTTGAACGAATCTTTCACGCCAATACTTCGTGACTTGTTATGCGCGTTAAACGCCTTCGGATGTAAAATAAAAATAAAAACAAACAATATAATATATTTTAAAAGCTATTTTTTGCCTTTAATTTCATTAATTTACTAATGCACATTATACGTTATTGAACAAATGACAATTTGGAGATATCGTCGTCTCATAATATAAAAACAATAAAATATATTGCTCATTATGCGGACGGTCATTTCAGTAGAGTACAACTGTAGACCATTTAAATATTATTTATTTTTTATTTTATTATTATTATTTTTTTTTTTTTTTAATATGAGATATGTAGGTTCACTGAGTAATGTAACAACTACATTAGCATACATGAATACAACACACGAAATGTGATGACATGACAGAGATTTACGTATATGTTTTGTCAATTGACACTACTTCAAAATAACGAACTCGTGGCCTGGTATCTAATGGGTTTTAAATTATAAGGAGATCATGTGACCAATTTTATTTCAAGCTGAGGAGAATGATTAGCAGGAATTTAATATCATGAGCAAGGTTTAGGATTAATGAGCACTATGAGAGATTTTCGTGGATGTCTTCATAATAATAGGCCGTAATCTAATATACGTACTAGGTATAGGTAATTTATGGATTTTGAGGTCATGACACAGTGAGCGTGTTTGCTATCATTAGACGTGGATTATTCGCGAATACGCGAAAACTTATTGATTGGAAGGACTGTGTCTTGATTTTAAAGCTAAACCCAAAAGTTATATAACCCAAGTTAATACAGGAGTACAGGACGAATTATTTTTCAGAACTCTAAGGAATTGTCTTTCCTATAATATAAGATTTAGGTGCTTTCTTATTAGTTTTGATTCGATTCGTGGTTCAGGTAAAAAAAGATAGATAATCTACCAATGACATTATATAATATTCTTATTATTATTATTATTATTATTATTATTACTACCTATCTAATGGCGTTCGGAACATATAATAATATATCCTACTATATGCCGACGATATAAAAATATTTTATAAAATCAAAACTCATACTGACTGCTTTATGTTACAATATGATCTTATTCAATTCAATCTTTTGGTATCCCAATTAGGTCTCTCTCTCTCAATCTTGATAAGTGCATAGTAATTTCCTTCAATAGATCAAGAAACCCTATACATAATTCATACACTCTTAGTGGTGTACAGCGTGTATCCATAATTAAAGACCTTAGTATTCACTGCTCCAGCTCTCTCTCTTTTAACCATTATATCGATGTTGTCATTGGTAGAGCTTTAAAGGTCTTAGGTTTTATTAAGCGGAACACCAAGCTCTTCAGGTCAGCTAATTCTCTTCGTTCTTTGTATTGTGCTTTTGTCCGACTAATTGTTGAGTATGATGCTGTTATTTAGCACCCTTACCTTACTACAAACCAAATACGAATTGAGTGTGTCCAGCATAGATTTTTATCATATGCCGCTTTCAAGCTTAACTTACCATCACCACAACATGACTACACCTTTATTTCTGGCACTTTGAATTTATCTTTCCTGACTTCACGCCGGAACGATGCAGATCTCCAGTTTATTCACGCTCTCCTCAATAATTTATTAGATGTTCCTGACCTCCTCTCTAATATTTCTTTTAAAGTACCCTCTCACAACACCAGAAACCAAACTCCTTTTTATATTCCATCTCACTCAACTTCCTATAACCATAATCACCCATTGTATAAAATGCAAACCACCTGGAATGACCTTTCTCCACACCCTATAGTATTTACATTTACTTAAATTATTATCTATTATATAATCTGTTATTATTATTAATGTTTCATTATTTTTTATGAAGTGTATCTTACTATATTATTTATTGTATTGCAATAGCCATTCGGCGCTTATATTCAAAAATAAAATAATTATATATTGTAGTCGGGTTTCGAGCCTAATGATAATTCGATCTCGCCACGCGATACCGATTTTTTTTTTTCATAATTAACGTGTAAAATCGGAACTCGTTTGTCGACTCGAGCACGCGTGCGGTTGACAATATTAATTCGTTATAATAATATCTGTCGATCGCTGTCGGGCCTACACCATCACACGACGTGTCGTCTCCACACCAAGAGTTCATCTTGGTCGTTTAGACTAACACACGTATTATACAGGTTTAGCCACGTGAGCAACGAGGATTTGTAATTTTTTTTTCTGTTGAAACCGTTAAAATCCTTATTGTACGAGCACAACTATAACACGCCGCATACTATTTAGTATACACAATAAATTAAATATATTGAATACCGATAATGAGTTTTGTTCGCACGTCCATAATAGGTGCATAATACAGCCATATATAGTCATATTATATATAAGTACATATATAGACGAATAAACTCCAGATGCGCCGCGGTGATTTCGACTCGAAACGACAGCAATTAAATCGAAAACCAATTTAGCAGCAACGATGTAAGTTTATCGCGGATAAACTGCATAATGCTGTGTAATAATATAACAAAATTGATCGACGAAAGTCTCCGGTCTACAAACATTGCAGCGCGTATAATGTTGTTGTTATAACAATAATAATTTGTTATAGCCGAGAAGTTTAATAGCGTTTTACATCCTCCCGTGAATAACGTGTGTCATTATTTTTAGTGGGACCGGGTAGGAACGAATGCGCTGCAAGTTTAATAACTCGGCTTGTAGAGAAAACGTACATAGTAATATAATTAAAATATAAAATCGAACGGAACTTTAGTAATATATCGCGATCCGTTGAGCGCCTTAAAGGAACAATGCGGTGCCGAATTTATTGTGAGTCGATATAGCCTTTAGAATCCGTGTTTTCAGGTGATAGGTTTGTTATTTATTTGCGCGTGTGTATAATGATATTACGATGTTATGTTGGGGGGGGGGGGTTCAATAAATAATGTATTTGGAAAATAAACATTTCGGCACCTAATGAATAATACTATAATTAGTTCGTTCTATAGGTTAGGTAATATAATTGCTTATAAATTACAGAGTAATAATCCCGATGCGATCGACAATATAGATATATAATACTACATATTATGTTTATGATTAATAGCAATAGTATTTTTTCATACGACAAGCACACCGAATCGTTCATAAAAATTCAAAAAGTTCAAATGAGAGATAATTAATTTTATCTAGTGGTTACAAGACTAAATGTGATATAATATACTACGTTTTATATACCCGTGTACTGCACAATATTTTTTATCTGTTAATTGTATTAATGTTTCGTCGATTACTGATAACTTAACGTCCATTTACGTATACACACGTCGTGTATTATTCACAAGAATATCGAGAAAACGGAATTCTTTAAACAGATCGTAAATTCGTCGCTCATTGCGTTTAAGTTCCGACTATATTGGAGAGTTTGTGCACTGCAACGTCGGTTATACATTACGGTAAAATAACGTCGATACATTTTTTTTATCGTGATACAAACAACTTCAGTTTTACCGGTTATTATCTCATCAGTTGAATTTGATAACCGAATACGAAAAACCGAGTACGTTACCGCGTCGACGTACGCGTTAACTCATAAAAAACAAATATAACCGCGGGTAGGTTACCCTTTTCGGAGCGCATGCGCGCAGACATGTTTCGGTAAATGACGTTGACGGGTTTATACGTTTTTTTTTTTAACAGGCGCGCGGCGTTGTGCAAAAACTCGCCGCAAAACGTTTAATCGCCGGCCGTTCGTTACTGCGCGCAATAAATTATAATATAATATTATAGGTTTATATATTGTTATTACCATTACATCCGCAGTTCGTATTTGACCGAGAACGCATGCGAATAATAATAATTATCATCGTCGTCGGCGCTTTATTCATTACCACGCGAACACGCCGGGCTTAAATTATTATCATAGACGGCGGAGAGATGACTGTATTATTATAATAATATATAATACTATATCGGTACATGTACAGTGCGCCTGATAATAAATCACTCATCAACAACGTAGCGCCATTCGCGTTTCAAACTGTGTCATCGGCGAGAAAAGAATCGCTCCGTCGCTCGGTTAAAATAGTGGCGTGCCGTTTTTGAATAGGTGGGTATCTCCCATACGATAATCGTTCGATGTTCGTGTGACATAATAATAACGTCAGCCCAATATAATATATATATATATGTATATTGTGATATGCAATGCGGTGACATTATTTTAGCGATCGTACAATTATTATCGTTTCTCTGAATTCGATTCAATTGAATTCCGCGCGAACTATATTGTACACTAGTGTTAATAAATAGGTACGCAAAATATTGAACATCGCAGTTCCATGTAATGTGCTGGCGTTATTTCGAGTACCCGTTATATATATATATAATATTGTACTAGGTATTGTCAGTATAGATTTTGTGTACGGAATTAATGGTGTTTTGGAAACATAGCCACGTACAGACGATGAAAAGGTTCTTTTTATTATTATTATTATGTGTTATCTTTAATTAATGATGATAGAGCATGAATGTTTTTTTTTTTTTTTTACATATTAAGTGACTTTTTCATATAATTTCAAAAATAGTAACATAACATAATAAAAACGTATTATATTCATTCAGTATGGCATTTGACATAAGTACGAAAATACAAACGATTTAATATAATACTATTGTAAGTATGACGAATAATACTTTTAACTATAACAAGTGAAAATGTCTAACCATCTAAAAAGTACCTTATAATTAGGTCTCGGAACTTAATGCACTAAAAAGTACTAAATATGCATGCACCTATGCCCATAAAAAAGTACAAATATAAATTGAAAATGTACAATTGTTTTTTTTTTTTTTACTCACAATTTTCATAAATATAAACATTTTACTAGAAAAATTGTTTTTATGTTTTTAGTTTTTACTCAATATTTATTATTAAAAACAGGAAATTGAATGTCAATTAGGGGATTTGAAAAAACGATACAATAATGTGAAAATTCTCAAAATAAATATGCATTCAAATGTATTATTTCGTTTTATAAGTTTTAATATTGTTATTACCGTATACACTAAACTACTATTCAATGATAATTGGACAGAAGTGGTAGATTCGTTACCAATAACTTAATAATACGAATATTTAATGAACGCTCATCTTGTTTTTGTTGTTTATTAATAATTATGTTAATTTTTATTATTTACTTATAGTCGTTGTATTGCTACTAAAGCAATACGAATATTCAGACCTTTAGTTTATAGGTACTTTCAAATACAATTTGTAGAATTAGTTTACCGATCACTATTATTAATGTAATGATGGCAATTCGCCCCAAGCTAACAATAAGGTCCATGTTATAACTTAAACTTGTATACAGCTGTTATACTTATTCATAACACGACATATATTACATATTATGTATATCTATTATAATTGTGTGTATTAGAATCAAAGTCCTCCATCTTAAATACTCCTTTCTATTTATCTACAGATATTAAATTATAGCCATTCATCAAAATTAAAAACAATTACACTTGTAAATATAATTCAATAATCTAATGGTTAATGGTTATCATTTAAACATGAAGATGTAACAATGTCTTGTACAGTTGTATTTTAAGGTATAGAGTGATAGAGAATGTTTTAATTTTTCTCGAATTATTTTTACGCACTATTTTAATATTTAAGTATAAATCTAGAATGAAATAATCGAAATTACTGTCAAAAACCATAAAGTTATGGCATTTTCATCGCGAAAAATAGTATACCATAATAGAAATCTTAAATTCCGATCAAAATCAATCAATACATATAATTTTGAGTTTTAAGCAGGTACGTCTACCATAGGAATAAAAAAAATAATATTATTTTTAAGATACAAATATGCAAAGTCATATTAAAAATAATATAAGCGCATATCTATATGAAATTTTAAAATTCCATTTATCGTTGTTACTATAATGTACTAATATGTCCTGACCCTATCGTAAATGTTCGGAGTGATTTTAAGTAGGGCCTTCAAGTAAACTTAAAGTTAATCCCACTGAAGTTTAGTGGCTAATAAATTCAAGAGAATTTACTATCGCATCTTAATTATTTAAAAACTGTGTAATCTAACCTAGTCCATTTGACTTAAAATTAGGATTTTAATATTAGTGTAAATATAGAAATATTAGGTTAAAAAAATATTTAAAAGTAAATAAAAGAAAATTCTGTTCATTATGCTTTCATTAAAAATGTATTTAATAAAAACGTGTCTACAGAAAATACAAAGTTTAATAATTTTGTTAATAATAAGAACATGAGTTTAAAGGATGTTACATTATATTTCAATTTAGAAAGTATAAAAATGTCAGGGTGCTTTGGGTTGATCTTAAATTACTATTCCATTTCCTTCTATAGTTTACAATATTTTATCACTGATTATTATAAACCCAGTCTTTTTCAGTAAAACCATTGATTATAAAATATTATTTTATATTTTATAAGTATTTTGTTGTCTGCATTACTGTCAACCGAAAGAAGAGTTAAAGTGAATAAAAATACGATTAAAGCTGTCGGGCAATGGGTATTTTGTCGATTAATAATCAGTAGTGGAGCGGCAGCCGTGTTAAAGTACGCCTATGCATTTATATTTATAATTGCAAAACACAATATTATATTATAATATACATTATAAAAATAATCGATGTAATTTAGGACGTAATCAACAATATACGTCTTAATGAAAAATATTTGTTATCAAAACTTTCAATTACAAATATGTACACAATAATATGTACATTATTTTTATTTTTTGAATAAAAATATTATGTAGGTAGGTACTTACATCAATAAAGTACATAAACCTATATTATATCCGTTCGCTTAAGGTATTAAAGTGAACATAATATAAACGTAATTGGATTATTAGATTGTAAAAATAAGGCCAAAATCTAATATTATAAGAAAAATAAAATCGTAGAAAACAGAAGATTCCCTCAATTGGATTGATTACATACATTGGAAAAATTACAATTGAAATCTCGTGGTGCAATTCCAACACATTCATAACATATACATTTTACAACACAATATATATATATATATATATATATATATATATATATATATATATATTTATATTATAAATATGTAGCTGTGTACATTTTTAGTATTATCAGTTACTTTAGTTTATTTTATATGTTTTTAATTTGAATAGATTTTTACAAAAAAATATATATCATTAAGTAACAAGTAGTTATTACTAGCATTTTAGTGTTGCGCCTAAATACACTAATATTTTAATTTATACATATTTGTATTTAGTGAGATCACTAAAATATGAATGTGATGCTATCTTATTATTTCAACATTTTGGTACATTTGAATCCAATTCCCACTAGCGTTACGGAAATAAGCCTAGTCTAGTTTTTATATTAATTATAAGATATCTATAAGCTACATTCTTATCTGATATGAGTCCCCTCTATAGAATCAGGCTTTTGGTCCATATATCTTATACGTATTAATAATATCAAATAGTTAATATACAATAAACTTTTTTACCATACAGTATTTTATATATATTATCAAGGCTGGGCATTAACGAATTAAAAAGTTAAAGTGAAGTTAAAAAGTTAAGTTACTTTCAACTAAGTTACTTAACGAGTTATTTTTATTTTCATAAGTAACTTCTAACTTAACGAGTTTGTTTTTTTTTAAAGTAACTTTAACTTTCCTAGTTAATTTATTTTAAAGTCACGTTAATTTATTTATTTTTTCTAATATAAATTTCATAGACTTAAAATTATATTTTGATTTTTATATAAAAAAAATAATAATAATTGTCTGAAAAATCAAATACTATTTATGCTATTTTATTCTATATTCTAAATAATTTCTAAATTGTAAACTGTCACAAGTGTTTTACATTATTTCTGTATTTGAGATTTCAATAGGTATTAAAATAACGTAATAAGTACTTAGTTAAGAGTAAATAACGAAAAGGTTATATATATAACGTATACTATATAGTATTAAATTGTTATAAGTAATAAACTATTATATTTTAATTGCTAATTCACAGAAAATATGTTTATATAATATTATTATTAAACAGAAACGTTATAGGACTATAAGGGTAATCATAAAGGGTTTTGTTGAATTTTAAAATTTATTGAAGTATGTAAGTACCTACTGAAATTAATACAATTACATACATTTTTAAAAAATAGTAAAACTTTCATTATATTATGTAAATTGTTAAACTTTAATAAAAATGTATGATAATTAATTTTACATGGAAAAAAATTACTTATCTTTAACTTAGTTAAGTTATTTTTTTTCAAATTAACTTTTAACTTTTAACTTAACTTAATTTATTCTATATAACATAACTTAATGAGTTAAAAAAATTAAAAAAACGAGTTAACTTGCCCAGCCTTGTATATTATATAAGTCAGCAGTTCCCAAACTATTACGACCACAATACCCTTCGGAAATAGTTTGTGTTTTGTGGAACCCCAATGTCTCTAACTCCAATTTTTCATGAATTTTTTTTTTCCGAGTTTAATATAGAATAATTTTCACATGCATCTGGTGGAACCCTTGAGATTGTCCTACGGAACCCTTAGGTTCAGGGAAACATACTTTGGAAATCGCTGATATATGTCACTAGAGTTATACATGTATTTTGTATGATACGGAAAAATATGTTTCAAATTTAACAAATAAATTTAGTTTTGTTATTATATTGGATGAAAAAATACATCAAATACTGAAGTTGTGCTAAACATTTATTTTTTGCACACTTTACATTGGATAAGTTTTTTTGAAAATGATAGGCTAAATATTATGAGTATTTCTACTGTCTAGATAAAAATAAATAAACACATATATATATATATATATATTATTGTATTCAGATCAATTATCAATAATTTAAGTGTTTTGTTGTGAAATATACAGTACCAAATTATTAAACAGAAAACAATATTAAACGATTTGTTAAAAAAAAAAGACATAAAGATAATATTTTGGAAAATCCTTACTAAAATTATAATTTATTAATGTTTACGGTTTTCTGATAGCAAATTAGATTTAATTGGTTATTTATTAATTATTTTTTTATGAGAGGGGAGTTAGAAGTAAAAATCGAATTCTCAATATTTTTTTGAAATAATTAAGAAAAACTAAAATAAATTACGAAAAAATTGGAATATTTTCACATAACCAATTTTTGACAAATTCAATTTTAATTGACTTTAAATTTTTTATACTGGTATCGTAAAAAAATTGTCAAGTCATTATTTAATCATTGTAATATTTCTATATACAGTATTCAGATTGTAAATAATTTCTTTTTTTTTAAAAAATAAAAAGTATTAGCATTTTTTAGAATATTTTAACATTTTTGTCCAATTATTAGACATTAGACATTTTCCGTTATTTTTTAATTGAGGTGTGATACATTTTTAGTAAAAATTTTTGAACATTTAAGACAAGATTATTTATAAATATTTTTAACTGAAATTAAAAAATCTTAGCGTATGTAATTCACATAAATTAATCGTTTATACGCATTTAAAGTTCAAATTTTGTTGATATTGAATATTCAAACAAAAAAATGATATCCTCTAATTAACAACTTTTCTTATTTTGTTTCAATTCAAAAATATATTTATCGTAGAAACTTGAAATATTCCACCGTCACTAAAATTATAATTTTTTAAAGTTTCTTGAAACTTATCCAAGTTACGTATGTCGTATATTATTATTTTCCATGTATAATGAATTTTCACTATTTATAATACAAACCTATTCACACCATTATATTACACAATATTCAATTATAGTTAAGAACAATAATGCGATAATAATAAAATAATAATAATAATTATTATTATTATTATTATTATTATAATAGTTATACATACTTATGCGAAATTTTTGACACAAGTTCAATCAACTATATTTCATGTATAAAAATAAATTATTTATATTTATATAAATAAATAAAGTATAAAACAACATTACATATAGGGCTGACTAGGGATTTGCTCAAATCATATTTCGTAAGCAATAGTCTTATCTTTAAATTCAAATTTAACATATTATCCATTACACTGAACCACCCAAAGTCAAATTACACCCGAAACCTATTATTTAGCTGAGTGATTTCCCTAGTTTTAATTATGCTCATTCTACAGTCTTCAAATCACAAAAACGTATGTGCCACTAACTTTTTTTCAACTTCCTGATAAAAATAAAATAGATAATAATTTAACAAAGTTAAATGTAAAATTCAAAAGTGCATTTAACTTGATATAATAAGTGTTTTAAGTATTTTGTATATATTAAGTAATTATGATTTTATATCGAATCATTTAAAAATAAAATATTTTTATGGTGTAAGTTGTTCGATTTTTACCTTTTTAAATACTGAAATTGTTATTTATAATGAATTCAATAAAGAGTTTAGAAAATATTTTTTAATAAAATGAAATAAATAAGAAAATTTGTTAAGCATCATTACTAGCAAGGTAAATAATATTTCATTGAACATGAAATATTTAAATGAAACATCAAAATACAATTTTTTTTTTTTACTTATAATACTAAGAAACTACTGATAATAACCCTTACGAGTAAAATAGTATTCATTCAACTTAAAAAAAAAGTAGTTTCTTTTATATTTTTATGCACAAAATATGAATAAAAAAAATATTAAATAAGTTATTTTCTATTCTTAAATATTATTATTAGATGTATAAAAAATGGAATAATAATACAGATATTTCAATAACAATTTCCAGAAAATACAAATTTAAGTATCAAAAGATATTTTGAAAAATTTTTAAAGAAATTTACCATAATACCATGTCAGTAATCAAATAACTCTTTTAAGTTTTAATTATTAAGTAATTACCATATAATTACATCTACTTTATTATTTTTCAGTACATTGAATAAAAATTTAATAATAAATTATAGTTATTCATTTTGAAATTAAAAATAGCTGACCACAACTATGCCTTACACAATGTGTTTTATTTTTATCATTTTCAGAGTCTGATGTTCTGATGATATTAACTAAAAATACTAATTTGATTATACTTATGTATATTTTAAAGTTTAATTTAATTCGAACTATATGGGCAAAATGTAACGTACTTAGGTATGTAAAAAAAATAATTTAGAAACAAATAAAAATGTTTTAAAATCAGCACGTGACTGATCATTGATTTTATCCGTACAGTAGTAGAGCAAAGAATTTACATACCTACATCAATAAATCAATATTACACAACCATTAAAATATTGTTTTTTTTTATATTGCGATTTTTTTAACAAATTAAAGTTTCTCTACTAGAAGAATCCTTTATTTTATTAATCATATTTTTTTTTCATATACATCACCAGTCATTCAATTATCGTTTGATATATTTATGACAGATTGTGAAATACTAAATTTAAAATTAAAAAAACTCTTTTAACAACTAATTACAATATATTATATACACTAAGTATTTCATAGATAATTTTCTGACTTTCATATATTTAAATAAAATATTATTAATACCTTACACAATCAATATTAATTCATTTTCAAACAAATTTATTTTGAATTTTTAATTAATAAGATAATATAAAATTGTATTTATTTGTAAACACTTCTTGTATATTATTCAACCATAATAAACTAAGTGTTTAGATTTATTTCTGTAAATAAAATATCCTTTATACATAGACTGTAATTATTTAGTTTTAAAAATAAAAAGATAAAAAATACAATTTAATAAATAACATTAAAATATTATCAACACCTATTCATTTTAAGTAAAAATAAATATCTTGTGAAAATTTAAATTATGAAACATAGGGTACATATAAAATAAACAGAAGCTGGTTGACGACTCTTGGAAATTTAAGAAACTGGTTAACTTGACTCTGCATGTGGTATAATATTATTACACTAACCAACACACTGTGTGTCACAAAATATTTTTTTGTCATTACTTTTAAATAGTCATATATTATATGCATAATATAAGGTACAAGCAAACAATATTAGTCTATATGACTATGTGCATTAAAATAGTATAAACTTATTAGTGTATGTTTTTCAATAGTTACTTACTTCTTTACAGACGATTATTGTTTATCAATCGTCAATCAAACACGCATCACAATAAGAATTCTATTAATATGTTAATTTCATAATTGTCTTCTAGAAGATGCTGTGAATAAACATCACTATTATAAAACTTGCTAAGTCTAACTTATACAATAAATAATATATAGTTCTAATATGTTTTATGCATAAGTGAGAAAAATCTGAAGTATAAGAAATAATATTAAGTAATATTTTAGATCAATGACTATCTGTCATATCTTAATTAGACTGTCTTGGTTCAACTTCATATTAATATTTACAATTTTATTTATTTTTTTTTTTACTTTAAATGACTTTGGTAGCAAATACTCTTAGACACATTACATTCATAATTAATTTGAATAAAGCCAAGTTAGTTAAAGTAAAAATACTAGAAGAAAAGAGACAATGAAAAATTAACATTTAGTTTAAAAAGTAAGTAAATTATATTTATAATTTAAACACATAACATGTAAATGTACATAAGATTGTATATATTGTATCGCAATCGTAGTTATAAAAAAATAATTTAAAAAAAAGCAATTGTAATAATTTAAATCAAATTTTGTATTTTTAATATATTTGATTTCTAAGAATTTTAATATTTTATGATAACGCAATAAAATTGGCATAAAAAAGGTTCAGATTATTATCATCATACATTTTCGTGTTTTTAAATGGATTTTCAAATTTTTAAATTTTGAACTCATGTTCCTGAAATGCCATCTACAGTAAAAAGTGTAGCCTTTCACTTATATTTCAAGATTCAAGAATAGGTACGATTATTTTATTTTGCAATAACCCTAATTTAAATACAAATTTTTCTAATTTAAATTTATATTAATTAATTTTTATTTTCCGAAAGGTATTTCTAAATTACTTTATTACTATTAAATAACACTCAAAATGTAAAAAAAAAAAAATTAGAAATTCAAATTTATTATACTTGTACTTATCTCTATTTAATAACCTAATATTTATATTCAATTAATTATGTGGGAGTAGTAGAATGTGTTTATTTTTAATTTAAGAAATCTTTTATTTATTTTCCGAATTAAAATTTGTAAAGCTTACTAAAACGCAAGTTAAAAAATAAAATGGTGTATTGTAAATTACATGTCATTTTAATATTTTTATTAAAAAAGGTTATAATTTTTCAAAATGAATAACTATGAAATAAATTATAATTTTTCACAAGAGATAAATTGAACAAATTGTAAGTGGCATTATTTTTTTTTTAAAAAATAGTTATAGTAAGTAATTGTGGCATGCTACTTGATATTTTTTCTTTGCATGGAAAATCTATGAATCATAAATATGTTTTTATAATTTCGAATATCAACAATATATATACTTTATTACAGTAATATTAATAATATATATATATATATATATATATATATACGTAATAAAATGTTTATAAGGAACTATGGTTACAAAAATCTTACAAAAAATGGCCTCGAAAAAAAAACTGTATCCAACAAAAAAGAATAATATTTATATTAAAATATTTCCCTGCAATTTAAATAAGTTACTAATAAACATAATAAGCTAAATTGGAAATCATTATCAAATTCAATTTTCAGAGTTTGGATGAATTTTTTTTTAACAGCTTTAATGTCAACTATATTACGACGATATTTCAGCGACAAAACCAAATCTCCGAGGGTCTAATAAGATTATTATTTAAATTTTTTTCAGCTATACCAATTTACTATTTTGGTTCTTTACACTGCGACATTTTGGATATTTGATCGTGCCCATACTGTGTTTATAATATTATGATGACGACGGCAACCGTGCAGTCTAGGAGTTCTGATTAAGTAATAATTTAGAATAAATATATTTTTCCATAAATATACACCTAGAAATAAGTTTAACGACCGTAAAATCCTTCGTTCTATAATGATGTTCAAACTACGGAATGGCGCCAAACACGAGAGACTGACGTTAGCTGCGAAAAAGTAATTTTGAAATTTATTGAAGGAATCTTATAATATTGATATCATCAATTTCAAGTACGAGTATAGTAATACAACTCACGCGATGCACTCTGTCGTGTATTATATATGTATATTATATAACATAGCGATATAAATAAATAATTACAGTGGGTACATAGTATTATATTTTAAAATATAATATTATAGGTAATATATTATATGAATACAACCAAATATTTTACACTCATATGATAGGTATAAATAAAAATAAGCATTTTTGTTCAATTTTAATATTAATATATAGAACTACCTTTCTACTTACTCTGCTAAATTATATTTATTTTTTTTTTAAATCAAACAAAGATTTCCATGGATATGTTACTCATCTATTATATTCCATGATATATAATTCAAGGAATACCCGAGTAAATTACAATTTTTATATTATTATAAAACGCGTATTTTGCCTTGGTAATTGGATAGATTTTTATATCGTTTTAAACGTATGATGACTTTTTTTTTAAAGCGAGTAGTCATTGTTTTTTAAATGCACAGACAACGTCTATTTTTATTAATCGTATTCTATTTGTAAGACACATACGATGAAAACCATTGTCGATCAATATTATACAGGTAGTAGTGTAGTAGTAACTTTGAAAGGCGTTAGTTATTATAAACTCAACCGATCGCAAAAGACGTACGGATGATAAATAAACAACATATTATATATATAATTTGAGAAAAAAACTTAATATCAACAATACAACACAACGTTATTGATTAGCTATATGCCCATAATATATAGTAGTGTATAATAATTAAAATAAACATTAATTGAATAATGTATAAAATACACAAACAAAAGCTTCTCAAACGGGGTTAAAGGAGTATAATTCTTTGCGGCTGCGTTATTTTTGAGCGTGGAAACTGTTTTAAACCTATACAATATTATTATAATTAATCATATTTATCTACAAGCGTTATCTATAGGTATCCAAATAAAATATACAGCGCACCAATGGACAAAAATACGATCTTTCACTCAAATTAACGATAGCTGAAAGTTCACCCAAATGAAACGCCTGTACGCGTTGAAAATTATTATATTATTACGTAAATACCTTGCGTGTATCTATACGTGTGTATTTTTTGTAGGGTGTATTATGCTGCGCGTTATCGACGTACACGATAAGTGCAAAAGAGACTTCACACGACAAAAAAACCCGTCCGGTAACGATATAATAATAATACGTTTTCGTATATATATTTTATATATATATGCTCATTTCCACTTGAATGAGTGATAGGTATATATGTATAAGAGCGTTCCGCGTATGTACAATACCGTGTGGTGTTTCATAAATCTACAGCACACACGCGCACTACATGTCATATTATTATTGTACATTATAATATGCGACCGACGACCTGCACACTATCCGCCCGCCATAAGTCAACTATAATGCGCCACCGGTATATACGTAAAATGTAATCATATATATATATATATGTGTTCTTTATGTACAGTGTATACGTTGTCTACGCCAAATGCCAATTAAAATAAAATATTGGACGTGCGTTACTCCAGGGGGAGAAAGAGTTCCAAAGGGAAAACATTTCCAGTAGAAAACTGAAGAAAATCGATTACAACCTCTTCGGTGCCGCGGCGATCGCAATATACCCACATCAGTAGCGGATCGTGAGGGTTGTTGAAGGGGATTGATTAAAAAAAAAAAATGTATCACTAATATATTACATTTATGAGGGATTTTTATCGGATGAAATTCTATTTGCTCTAGCTTAAAAATAATATTGCAACCATATAAACAACTATAATGTAATATAACATTTTATGTAGAATACTATTATAAGATTTATGTAAAAAAGAACATAGCACAAGGTGGGGGGTTGACGCCATAACCCATTCGTATTTGCCATTGTGTCACATCGCTATATCAGAAAAATAATTATAGTAAAATTATTATCACCCGGCGAATTAATGCGGCGTCGATATTCTGTCTTGTTGCGAACAATACTATACAGAGTAGCCCATCGTCGTTTTTGACTCTCCCGCGATGATCAAATGTCAAAACAGAAAAAACGCGATGGATCACCCTGTACATACTATTATATATTTTTTAATATTATTATATAGCTGCAGCGGCGACGGTTGTTTCCCGCGCGCCACATACGATAACTGCAATTTTAATTATCATCATTATTATCCAGAGGAAATATTCGTCGGCACTTTGTCGTCGTCAGTGTATTTACATATTATAGTACATAATATTAAAATACTATTGTGTATGATGTTTGAGAATCACGCACATATTCAATAAACATACATATATACATACACACATACGTATTATATATATATATATATATATATATATATATATATATATATATACACGAGGTAAGTATACGGGAGGGAATACTATACGTCTATACATGTTATTATAAACGGATACCTACGCGCATTGTTATAGTAGTTATTATATAATATTATTATATTGTAGTATAATACTGACTGCCGTGCACTTGTAGCAGTCGATGAACTATCACAGCGGCAATAATAATTATAACGATCCCGCCCGCCTGCGTATACACATATTATATGCGAGTTCCTATCTCTACCTACTCGGCGCGCGCGTAATTTATATATTCTTATTTTTTTTTTTTTTCTTGAATTTTTAATTAACTCACCGTGGGATTTGTTGGATACGAACATTTTTAATAGCACGTGTATTATATTATTTTAATATATTACATTGTGTACCTACATAATATATGTTGCACAGGGAAAAAGCAGACGTTTTTCGAAACAAACGTTATACCTATAATGATTATAATAATAATATCATGTTCAGGTAACAACTAGATGTATATAAAGTACACACTCGTCACCGTCGCCGTGTGTTCGACGGACCTTGAAATCTCGGGCCACGCGTAATCGCACCGGTGTAAAGTTGGTTTTTTCTCGTTCGCGTGTGAGACGGATAAACGAGATATTATTATTATAATATACATGCTGGTCATCTGCATATTATACACGATGGCGACGACCGAACTGGTTCGAATATTTCGCGCCAAATCCCGGCACATAAAATATTATATACGTTCCCAAGGTCTGCGATGGCTGCTGGCATCCCTCGAGGGTAACCCACACCGATCGAAACTGCTCGTCGCGGTGGTGACGAATGCGACCCGATCGATAGGCCGAAAGGGTGTTTTCCAAATAATAATTAAAATAATTATAAGTGCAAACCGCATACGTATGAGAACAAAATAATAAAATACCGTTCTCTCGACTAGATTTTATTGTCATAATATTATAATAGTAGGTAAGTACGGTATTTAAGTACTAATAATTATAACAGCAATAACAATAATATGTACCGAAATAATGTTGTATAACTAAAGTGCTTATAAATCGAATCAAATCGACATATCGTCCCGTGAAAAATAAATGAACAGACCTATTTCCTGCAGTAGGTATATGCTTAGTAAATATAAATCAAATGTTTAGGCGTTCGTATGGATTTTCAAGACCACCACTATAGCCAATCAGGCTGATAAATCCAAAATACATATCACATAATATAATATTATCGTAGAATAAAAATATAATAATATAATTATAGGTAATATCGTTCTATAGTTGTGTAATATTTATATGGAAAAACGCTCACGCGTGAAGTTTACGACGATGTTTGTGTCTAAATAAACACTATAAAACATCAACACGAAAAGCGTAGGTAGAGAGAGGCATATTATATAGAACATTTTACATGATAAATAATAATAATTTAATATACAAATTATTATTTGTCATAAAATGAGAATCTTATAAACTTATAAAAATGTGATTTTAACTACAATAATAAAATCACCATGACGTATACACGTGACACCGATACAGCAAATTTTTCCCAGAGTAATAATATAATTTTAGTTATATTATAACAGCGCAAAATCTAGAAAATCTAAGTGTATACAATATGCATTATGTACTGAAGGACTGAAGTATTTAAGCACGGTACACATTATAAATATAATAATATATTACTTTATTAGTATAATATAATATAATATTATAATATACTGAATCAGTAACTATGGAAGATCTAATGAATCGAATATATCGGTTAAGTTACATAATATTACGACGTTTTATCCATAAATATAATATAAAAACAATATCAACTAATCTATTTAGGTATTGTTTTATTAATTCATACATGCATGTATATTACAACATATTATTACTGTGCTGAAACAAAAAGTGTCCACTGTAAAATATTATTATCTTCTAACGTTACACAGATATTGTAATGTTTTTTTTTCTTCTTTTCAACGTAATACTACTTCTAAATATGACTTGTCGTGTCAGAAAGTTGACCGTTTACATAATTTGTTTGACAACGTAATAGAATAAGGCATATAATGAGTGTCCAACGTTTTTCCTCATTTATGTCAAAACGGTCATGATCCATTGTTGTAAATAATTCACAGTACTATTACGCATTAATAAAAATATATAATACTTCTTACCTTCGTAAACTATTTTATGAGACCTCATCGGCTTTATGTCGAAAAACGGACATTGATTTACAGGATAATAATTGCACTGCGCGTGTAAATAAATTGCATTGGCGATATTAAAACTCAAGAACGGTGCACATATGATTGTATTAAATTATGTGGAACAAGTCAATAAATGTCATAATATGGTATTATACGAGCGGATCCAAACGTCGAACAGCCGAGGATATAGTTGCGCGGAGTGTAGGTACTTAGGTGCGTACATTGATACAATCTTTTTTTTTTTCAATTTATAGACCGTATAATAATAATAATAATAATTACTACATAAGTATAATAATAACTGATAATATCGATATCAACGAGTGTTGAATTCGTAACTGTATTACGAGATTATCTTGTTAACAAGGACCTAATCCCGTGATTACGGTTCATGACAACTATACAACACTGATTTATTTTTTTATTCATCAAGGTTGTTTATGATTATTGTGCCTATACCGTATATCGTATATTATATAGGTACCTATATTTATGTATGTGTGTGTGTGTGTGTGTGTGTGTGTGTGTGTGTGTGTGTGTGTGTGTGTGTGTGTATAAACGTACATCATGCGGCACAGAGGTGCCAAATTGTTCGACTTTTAATTTACATATACATATAAATAACACTGGTTTTATCCATGTTGTACGTGCGTCAAACTGATGACCATTTTAATGTTATCAAGATTTAAATTTTTAAATATAATAAATGTATTTTTGAGAGTAATGAATATAATAACACAAAAAAATTTAAGTATTTAATATATAGGTAGGTCACGCGTAGGCATAAATACGTCCTATATATTATAATTTAGAGAAGCACTCGTAATTTTAAGCACAGTTGACCGACAGTGAAAAAAATACAGTATGAATATTTTATTTAACATTTCTTTTTTTCCAAGGATTACTTTGTATACAGATTTCAGATGTATATGTCAGACCTTTCTCCTAACTTTTTAGTGTACATTGAAATGTGGGTATTGTCAAGTGGAGTCATATTATAAATTAAAAAACATCTTTTACACTGTTATATTTTATTAAAATTAAATTCATTGAAGAATTAAATTGTAACAAAAACAAGCCTATAAAAGTTCACAAATGACAAACTACAACAACAAAAAAAAAAAAATCACAAATAATAAATATAGGTACAAATAAAATAGTAAGTTAATTTTCAATACATCAAAAAAATTAAACTAAACTTATTAGAATTAGAGTTATTTATATATTATTTATTCTAATTATCACATTATTAATTACAGTTACAAACCTTATATGTTATAATAACATAACATGCCTACCTATTATTTTAATGCTTATAACATGCATTGTAAACTTTTAATTTAATAACCGAATCAAAGAATCATTTTTGTGTTTCCGTGTATTTTAAATTTTTAATTTGATATCAAAAAACTCCATTTACTTGATTAATATATATTTTTTTATTATTAGATATTTAGTTAATTAACTGTTTCAACATATCATATATTTTTATAAATTATAAATATAAATAAACATAAATAAACAAAAAAAATATATTCTTCTTTGTTAACTGTCTGGTTGGTCTTCTAAGAAAACTAGTAAAACTAACTTTCACGTAGGATATGGAGTCCCTTACAACAAACGGATACGGTTAGGTATTATAATATATTGCTTATACAATTCTCGGCATCTCCCGACTGCCACCCGTATCAGACTATCTGAGTCAGAATAATAATTTACTACTCGGATTTCAAAACGAAGCTCATATTTTACAATTTAAATAAAACGTTTAAATTATAAACCATTTCATTGTCACTGGGAATAAGACAAATTGATTTATGCTATAATGTAATATAATTTGATCTATAGATATAAATACGTAGGTATACCCAACCAAAGCAAATTTGCAATTTTTTGAAATATAAGAATATAATCTGCATACACCTAAAGTGTTTCGTCTGCATTAGTAAGTAAAAATATATATTGCGCGTAGTATAATATAGCTAGATTATATTTTTTTGTCGTGGGCGTGTAATGCATATAGGTTTTCAAGCCAATTCAGTTGGAATGAATATTTTCCGGTATTGAGTGTTTTAAGTGGTTAAGTCTCTGCGCGCTTGTTATACGATTCGAAACGGGTATCATATTACTTGCGACGACTGTTTTCTGTAAGTCCAGTATATTGTACTAGGTGGAGAGGGTTTTCATATTATTAACATAAGTGTATACATAAATACTAATGAAATAAATTTAACTTTTGAGTATAACTATATATATATATATATATATAGGTAATATAATCGCGTAAAGTTATACAAGAAATACGTTCAACTAAGCAATGTGTATATTAAAATATAGGTACTTATGATGTTGTTATATATTTATATCTTATAATATATATATATATATTATATTTATATTTTTCGTGTTAAAATTAACACTGCAGATATACCAATAAGTTATATAAAGTCATATAAATGCATAACATGTTTTAAGAGCAAAACCTGTTTAATCATAATTAAAAATAAAACAATTTTCTTTTTCATAATTTTTTGAGAAGACCTATAGTCTATTAATGTTCCTATATATACATTTGTAATTTGTACACAACATTGGCGTAAAGCGGCAATATTACTGGGAAATATTCTCATTTCCTTTTTCTTCTATAGTGCTTTCACAAATTGAATAAAATACAATACATACGATACATGGATAAATATTGGTGTACTGCGTATATAATTCCGAATAAAATGCTTACACGTGTACATGTATACAATATATGCTTTATAAATGAAAATATTACTTTATACTCAAATTATAGAATATTTTTAAATTTGTTGACACGCCTATTCTCACGCAAGCCATATTTTCTACGAGAATAATATATTTTATATTTTTTTTTTTTATGAACATCAACGCGAAATTATTATAACTTCGAACCTCGATTTAATAGTTTTGTAACACAACGTATATCGCGTGAAACTCGCAAAAGATATTATAATATTATAATAATCGTATTATATAGACTATAATATTTATAAATTATGGGATAGGTTACAATTATGAGCATGTGGAGTGAACCCGTCTCACGACAATATAAAACTAATATTCATTATAATAGACGACTCCGATGACCGCGAAAAACGATGCAGACAAGAGTGTTGAGTGAAAACTAAAAATGTATCTTATCTTGTGAGTAATGTCAAATACTCAAATGTACGTTAAAATATTGTGAGGAGGATTCAGAAACCATAAAACAATAAATTATACTATAAAATTATATGAATTTAATATTTATTTTTCAGTTTTTCACTATAAAAAAATGCGAGTACAACCATTGTTTGTATTAATGCAATCAAATCCTTTTGTCATCAAATATATTTCTATAATATGATATTATATGTACCTAGTATATAAAATAATTAAAAATATATTATTTTTTATTTTTATTATAAGTTTTTTACGAAATTCATTATAATGGCTAATATATAAGTACCCTTAATATCGATTTGAATTTATTAAAGTTAAATAATAAAATATGTTATATTCTTTAATATTATACGAATTGCTTAAGCTATGAAACCACTCGAATATTTTAATTATAATCAATATTAAATTTAAATTTAGGTAAATATTGTTCAAAGATACTATATTTTCATAATTCTTTGGGCAAACGCGTAAATGATAATATCGTATTATTTTAAAAGAAATATTTGGTTTTCATCGGTGGTAATCACATTTTTAATATTCTACATTATGTTTAATTTTCTTTTTAGCGAATAAAACTACCCAGTCGTGTGGATAATAATTTATAAACGGATAATGCATCACGGTGTGAGGTGTGGTGTCGCACTAACCGGCTGAAAATAATAATAATAATAATAATTACTAAAAACGGCATCATCTCATCCTATATATTATCTGGGCTGTGGCGGCCGGTAATGCTGTCAGCGCAACGAACACATAACTTAACCGCTGTCATCCTGCTGTCACGTGGATGCGACAACGCGACGACCGATTTTCCAATTCGGTGTAAACGCACACAACGCACACGTACACGGTTTCCGTTTTAGAACCGTATTACACAAATGACACTTTAAAAATCAGTTCCGTTTATCCACCCTTTGTCTACCCGCGGTAAGTTATATAGGTAGATAGAGTAAGTACTTTGTCGAGAAATGAAAATCATTGTATTTATTAATTATTATTGTAATACTGTTATGGAAAAGAACATTTTAAAATAATTTTTAGTTTTGAAAAAAATAATGTTATGATCTAATGATAATAATTATTAATTATACAACATATTATAGTATTCCTATACATGATTTTAATCCATATTATCACAGTATCATTTTACAATCACGTGTGCTTATAATTTTTTTTATTTGTGAACATCTAAAATTGTATTACATATAAAATTTAATATCTCACACAAAAATATATGTTGATAATAATATATGAAATAATTCTTACACGCTAATTATTATAAAGTACCTACAGCCTACCTAGATCTATCTATAACGTATTCATATAAAATGGAAACAGGCAACAGCGTATCGCACAAAAAAAAAGAACTTAATAACACGTAGGAGTTGTACAAGGCAAACTTTTTGAAATAAAAGAAAAAAATATCAACGAAACAGCTTTTCAAAGATTATATTATGCCTATATCTGGTGAGTCGCTATACCTGCATGAACAAGGCCATAGGTTATGCGTGTTCACTATTGTGTTATTTTATAGTTTATTTTATTATTTTACATTACTGGTTGTTGAGTAATGACGGTTTTTATAGAATAATTGCGTTTAACCTACTTAAAATATATTTATCGACACCCACAATTATCCGAAATATATTAATACAAATGTACAAAAATGTTGTCTGTGTTATCTCAAATTGAATATTATTAAATCATATTGTTCATATTATATATTGAAATGTAATGTAATAAAATTTACCAATACCGACATTTTCTTTGTATTGTCGATCAATAAAAACATACTTATGAGCTTTTGATCCAATTGTATTGAAATATCATGTGACATATTAAACTATTATTCTATTTATATAAATATGCATTTTATAGAAATTCTGTTCAAATTCTAACATCTGGGGTGTACTTAAGAATTCAAAAAGCATTTGAATCCATTACTAGTAAATTATATACAAAGTTAATTATAATAGTTATTCGTGTATTCGTGTTAATACGCTTAATATAATATTATGCAGTTACGATATAAGTGTATAATGTAATTCTTTCTTTGCGTTCAACATTATACATCATATGTTTAAAAATATCCCTACACTAAATACTTCTTCATCATTAATACCGTTAGTATTGATTTTAATTAATTTAATATCATACATTAATATTTTATAGTCTTGAATATATTTTTTATAACTTTTTATTAATTTTACTAAAAAAATCACACAATGATAAAGTATTATATTATTTGCTTCTAAAATATTTACGTAACTAAATTAAGTACAACATTAAGTGATTCGGATAAAAACATATTCAGACATTCACATAATGGTTTTAATGGTTTTATGAAATCTTGGGTACCTATACCTATTTTGTATTTTCTATATGTAATTGTAGAATTAAATTAGTTGTTTATCATCGTTTCTTCTATAAAATATACATTTTTTCGAGATTAAATAGATATTTTTTAAATACATTTTCCATTTAATTGTAAACATTACATTTTATAATATATTTCAATATTTCTTAGAGATAAAGTATATGCATATTATCAATGGATAATATCCTATCATATTATGACACCCTTATTAACGAACACATAATGTGTAAATGAAATGCATTTAATCGCTTATATCATACGAAACATTCGTTTATGTATATTGTTTGAATAAATTATCTATCTAATGTACTGTTTGTACGACAAATGAGTGCATTCAGTTGTTTTTCGTAACCACTAAGAATATCATCCAAATTGAACACTCAATTTAATTTACAATATATGACCTGATTTTAACTGTCATATAATCATGAATATGTAAATTTATATTTTTTATTTATTTTTTTAGGTATAAAGAAAAATGTTAACATTATGATAATCGTAAATCCAAATTTAAATAAATTCAAATTCATGTTCGGCTAACTGACCATCTCATAATTATAATATTACCTTATTTACACAAAATTGTATCTATTATAATTTACCTATTTTTTGATTTATTTATAAACACAACTATACACTAGTTTAAATTAAGAATTCTGTTGAAAATTATATCAATTATATTATTCTTAGAGTAATGGATTACATAATGGATTTAAATCAATATTTTGTCACCTCGAACAAACTGCTCTTTACGTAATATGTAAATAATTATTGAACGACTTATTTAAATACATAACAATTTATGAATAAACTATTATTATAGTAATAGGTCACGAAATAAAATTGATATTCTAAATTTAAATAAGCCATTTATTTTAACCTATAAATAAATAAAAATACTATACATTTTAGAGTTAAAAACTAGGTATTTTAATTGAAATAGATATTTCTTTTTGTTTGTTATTTACATTTTTAATACTGAGCGATTCCTTCAAAAATAAGAACTCATTGTATCAATAATATTAAGTATTTGTTTTTAAAAATATATTGTTTTACATTATTTGAAACAATTTATAAAAAATATAAATCAAAAAATATAATTTTATTTTTATTTTAATTTATTCTAAAATAAAAATATAAAAATATTATGAAACATTATATTGTAGAAGACAAATGTTTTTATATAATTGACGATAACTTTTTGTGAATATTTGTTTTTATATAGGTACCTATATATCTACTATTGTAAATTAAAATGTATTATTCATAAACACTGGCATTTCAACAAAAATAAAATACTTTATTTATAAAGCAATATTGTTTATCTCATATTCATAAATATATTTACGTGTATAAATATCTAATATTGACTTTCTTAATTATTTTTAAGAATTTAAAGCAATTGATAAGAACAGGATATTACAGAAGTGCCTCTAAAATGTTGGCGTACTACAGCAAATTTGATCATAAGAATTTTAAAAATTTGCAAATAACTAACTAATTATCTATTACCCACGAAGTTTACAACATTTGATACTAACACATCGACAATTATCGAAAAATCTTAAAAAATCTACAATAAATAAATGACATCGAAGATATCTAAAAAATACATAATTGCATCAAAAAGTTAAATAATAATTAAATAAATTGTTGTAGATCTCGGCCAAGAAAGTTATCAATAAAATAAATATATATTTTTATTCATATAACCAATTGGTGTAAAATTATAATATGCTACTTCCATAAAATAGTATTTTATGAATCGTACTTAGTACTTCATTCACAAAATCCAATCAAATAAAAATAATGAAAATAATATTGTTTTGTTTAATTTTAAATTTGAAGATAATAATTTTGAACAAGTATATATTAAATAACCACCCTCGGTCAGTGTTATGTGCCTATTAGGTATATAAACAAAGAACCCAGTAGGCGATTACAGTAGTTTATGAATTCTCTTAGGTACCATCTATACAGATTAATACTTGATCCAATATTGACAACAATGCCTACCTTTAATACGTATACAGCGAATAAGAGAACATCGGTTTAAAGACGATAACAACATATCTTTTATTGACGCGTAGTCTATAGAAATAAAACGACTGTACTCAAATCCTTGTGTACGTACCAAGGTAGTGTATACAGAAATAGTCAGTTAAAAATATCGATTGGTTCGCACTACATACCTACAACATATTTGAAACGTGATTATTCGCGCGCCAGTGATTCGCACACACTCGGTAAACCTGATAAGAACATATAATTTCCTGTAGACAACTGTAGTCAAAATGTCCATTTAGCGAAAATAGTATAACCAGGGAAATATTTCAAAAGAGAAAATATCCAAGCGAGAATCGTTTAAAAGATAAAAAAGGTCTGTTGTGCAAAATATTCTGAGATTTTTGTTTAAAATTATCGTGACGTATTGGCCGTGAAGTTGCGTAAAAGTCGCCTATAGACGATATAACGCAGCCACCACACGTATTGGAATAAAATCGTATTGATACTCGTGAACGACACAATCCATTTAATAGTATAGCACTGTTAAAAGTGTTTTGTTTATCAGTATGTGAGTGTACAATGTATATTGTTTAATTTGTTCTAAACGCATTTTTTTAAATTTTAACATAAAATTTTAAGAGCGAGAAGTTCTCATAGAGTAAGTATTAAGTAGGGTACCTGCCTAATATTATACAATCGATCATCGAACAAATAATATGAAGTTTATGGAACTAATACCTACTAGATACAGATTAAACAACCAAAATGGTACATAATTCGCTTTCTATTTTAATAAGAGATTTGCAGGCTATAATGACTAAAGCAGTTAAGACTTTGTTTTTCTACAGCTATAAAACAGCGACAAATAATAGAATTTTTAACACTTTTCAATAACAAACATAATATATTGTTCGGACGATGATACATTCTGTATTGTTGATCTAGTGCTCAAATATAACAGTGTTTACATTGAAAAAAATTTCCAATAAAATTTGATTCTTTGAACCACATCAGTCGAATACATAATTTTGTAGCGTATTTATGACAATAATGCACTATCGTTATGACGTGTTATGTTATGATCGTCGTTTAGATTTTTGTATTTTTTTTTTTTTGTTACCTTCGATTCTAAACTTGATAAGTCGCTCTTTGACTTGGATCCGAGGCATGTAACATATCATCTTTGGCCACCGGCGCCCGTACACGTCTTTTCCGGGGAAAACATGTACCACAAACACACGCGCGAGCCCGCGCACACACGACGATCACGCAAGCGGTAGCGGTAACGGCGTCGGTGGCGGCATTGGAACGGCCGCGACGGATTCGCACGCCGCGCAACGGGAAATGCGTGTGGAGAGGGCGCGCGCGCGCACGGCTGTCGCGGGTGTTTGGTGATGATCGGCGACGGGGTGATGGCGACAAACAGTGACGACGGTGCGATAGGTATACGGAACCGACGAGACGAAAAGCGGAAGCGGCAGCGGCGGTGGCGGTACGGAGACGGCGCGCAGGACTCGCCGTGAACCGGTCGGACGAACGTGTACGAAAAGACTGCGTGCGCCGTGCGGCGTGCGGAGACGGCGACTGTTGCGGCGGCTGCGGCGGTGTCAATAAACTTCAATGTCAAAGAGCACCTGAACCACCACCAGAACCACCACCAACACCGGCGGCGGCGCGACCGCGGTCATCACAGTCGTCACCGTAGATGTATACCGCGGTGCAATATAATAGCGACTCCCACCATCTCCGTCACAACCATCTCTGTTACTAATACTAGGTACCTCTGTTGCTGCTGCTACTACTACTACTACTACTACTACTACTACTACTACTACTACTCCATTACTACTACTACTACTACTACTACTACTACTACTACTACTACTACTACTACTACTACTACTACTTTTTTTTTCTTATTTTATCGCCGGACTCGGGGGAGGACTGCAAGTACTATACTACTACTACTACTACTACTACTTCAACTGCTAGTACTGTCTACTACCGGTGTATCTGTTGCTGCTACATCAGACGGGGCAAAATACCTTTTGCCGGCGCATCGCATATGCGTGTGCGCGAACCCCGTCATTATTATTATTATTATTTATATTCGCAAGTCGGTGTCTATGCAGATTATATTTACGCGTGTGTACACGTGCGGTATGCGGTACTACTACCGATCGTGGGTCGCGGTTACCGCTCAACGACGTGACGCCGACCCGGTTCGAAGTATATGATGAGTGGCGACAGTAGTAGAGACTGTGCCGGTGCGCGTGAGTCGTCGGGTAATGCACAGAGTTCTATAAAACTGTCTTCTATAAAATATCCAAGTACTATAGTGAACCGAGTCTTATACATTATGTTGCATATATCTAGAATTATTATTTATTGTATTAATTAATAACCACCGATTATTATATTTTTACATATTTTATCAAATAATATCAATAGTAAAATACATTATTAAAATAATAAATCAATAATATTATGAAAACATTTCAAAAATTTAACCGCTAGGTATTTATAATTTGTATCACTTATTACAATACCTATGTTACTTCTCATTTACTCGACCTTTACGGGTTATAAATATTATAGTTTTAATGTATTATAAAATTATTTCTATAAAACTCGGTTTTATAGGAATTCGCATTATAAAACCCAAAATAATATTATTGTAGAAAAAGTTTTATGGAATGTACTTTTTAAAGAATTTAATTTTATAGAACTAGATTTTATAAAGCACTTGATTTTATAGGACTCAGATCTAATTCTCGTCGTCATTATCTGGTATGGAGAAAAAGCGTTTGCTCGAAGAAAAATATATTATTATCGAGAAGAGAGAGAGTGAGTGAGAGAGAGTGTGAGAGAGTGTGAGAGGGAGCGGGAGAGGGTGACCGAGAGCGAGAGAGTAAAAATAAGAATATATAATAATAATAAATAGCCGAGCGCTGGCGTACAAAAATATATAACCGGTTCTACGCCGTGATCGCGGACAACGGTATAATACGCGTATTATATTATACAGGACGATTCGGAAAACGCGTCTGGGCGCGCGTGTACCTAATCTTTACGCGAACAAAGGGCAGCGGCGGCGGCACACAGACCAGGTGGCGGCGGCGGCGGCGGCGGCGGCACACATCCGCTGTGCTCCCGCGGCGCTTGTGGGAGAGACCGTCGTCGCCACATCGCCGACGCCGCCTCCTCTTTTCTGCAGCCGCGCGATTGTCCGTGGAAATTACCGTCGCTGGTCGCTTGCAGCGGATGCGTGCGCGCAACGTCATTAATGCTGACGCAGCCGTCTTGTCGGAGTCTTGTGCGTGCACCGTATTTTGTTGATCGACGAAAAGTGCGGGCCGATTGCCTCCCCCCCCCCCCACCAGTAGTCACAGTCACAATTAATATCGATGACAGATAAACTTGAGCAAGAAATAACGATAAAAGCAATAGTAATATATTAAACAGGGTCGGATCGAAGCTTTCGGGTGGCCCCCATCGTTGAAAAATGAATAGATACCCCTATTATAATATAATATAATATAAGAGAATGTGGAACTTAATAAAATAAAAAATAATAATACGCTTTATTTTATAATCGTTTGAAATTAATTTTTTTTACAAAATTCTATGAAATCGCAAAATGTGCGGGAACTATTTTGTAGTTTAAAAATGTTGTCGAAAATATTATTGTAATACTTAATATACTGAAAAATGTAATACCGTAAACCTGCTATACCACATATAATTTATAGTTCTTGGTGGAGTTAAAAAAAAACAGTTTAGTGTAAATGTAACATCATTCATATTTTTTTTAATGCGAGCGTATTAATTTCAAATGTTAACGAATGTTTAACAAGTGTTCACTGTTTATGATGCATTATAAATTTAAAAATAATTTTTTTTCACGAGTTAAAATTTCAAAAATTAAAATTTAGTGCATTTCAAAAATGTTGTGGTGCCCTTCTTTTGTTTGATTTTGCTACTTTTTTATATCGTTTATTGGTATGTTTATTGGTATAAACGTTTAATATTTGTATTGTACAAGTGTTTTTGTGGGAATGTATCGAGAAGGTATGTGAATAACTCCTCTGTGAAACAGTAACCTGTGCGCATCAAATCAATTGCAAGAGGTCGCATTGTATTGTGATTTGTAATGGATACAAGATACGCACAGCCTTTATAATACAATAATAACGAAGTGGCTATGGTTGTTGTACTATAACTACCTATACTCACGCTTTTGCATATATACAGTAGGTACAATTCATAGACGTCAAGATTTCAAAAAAACATTAGGTGCACTAACTTTTAAGTAAAAATCCTCCTTCTAATTAAAAAAATAGTCTGTAAAGGCCTTAACCATCCATTCTTAATAAAAGTAATAGGGCCACTTCTGCATTTGCAGCACCGTTTTAACACATGACCACGACGGTCTGTTATTGATAGGTAGTTTAAATAATTGATTTAAAATATCAGAAATAAAGGTAAAAAGGCAGAGAATTACTTAATCCTGTATCAAAAAACACTAAAAACAGTTCAGATAGGTGCATCTAAATCATTATTGTCGACTATTCAAAAAAATATTAACGCGTGTTATATACACGAATTATCGTTTGATTTTTAATCCATACTAATATTAACCATCTATTTATTAAATTTATTCATTAAATAAAAAACTTTTTAGAATTAATTTTTTTATTCAAGAAGATTAATAATTATTAATAAAAAATTATCCCAATTTTAATGGGGAACACAGCATCCGAACAAATTTCAATGGGTGTTCGAGCACTCAGGCACCATGACGCTATTCACAGTATATAGTATTATAATAGTACAGTAGAATACACAAACACACAAAGTATATATTAAGTAATTTTGGAACAATTTCTGCATATTAATACAATAATGAAACGCGCAATAAATTATAATTTTATGGAAATAAAAATTATGTTACCACAATATTATATAATTTATTTTTGAGGTTAAAGTCTATCGCAAATAATTATTATAGCGATTGAACCATATGAATAGAATTCACATTCCCTACCATAACTTTCAGAATATATCCCTTAGCGAGAGCTTTGTGTACTCGATGCTGAATGTAAACGGCAGTCGGTAGAACCCATATCAATGTAGGTAATGAATCTGTAATTACAATATCGAGATTTAATAATTAATTATCACTTTATTATATTTTTCATAAACACCACTGGTTTCAATAATTATTACTAAATAATAACAATAACTAAGTTTTAGACTTCAGTGTATAATATTATATTTTGTTCCTATTCTTAATAGTTACATAATATATCATATAAAAGAACATCATATTAATGCAATAATGCAGTTTAATGAATATGGTACAATACAAAGTATTAAAATAATTATTAACCCTTAAGCTTGATACACTTTTTCTAATGATTGAAATATGAAAGAAATCATGCCATGTTTAACCATTAATGATAAATATGACGTATTGTATATAAATAATTTAAAATACAAAACTCTATCTGTTCATTCGATTCGGTGGATCTCAGTGTCAAAGTTAGACAATAATACAATTATAACAATAGTATATCGCTCACAATAGAAACAATAAAAAAAACTAATTTTCGAAGTAATAATTCTAGTACTTAATAATAAAAATAAATACCACGCTATTTGGAGATTTGTTATCTGTAAATCATATTACAGCAGGGTGAATATATAATACTTATAGGATTCCACAGCCAAAATATGGATTCTGATTTTTAACTGAAGTAAATTAACTTATGGTTGAATAACTGTACTATGAAAAAACATATTCATTTGTTTATTATATTTATTATAAAATAATTATAGACTACAGAAGTTGCAAGTTATTACCTTTAATTTACACATAACACCGATCAATACAAATTTGAATATTTATAATTTCATTTTTTAATCAGATTAATAAAAAAAAACCCAAAAGATAAATTACTTGTACAAAAAAAGTTTTGCGTTTGAAAGTAATATAATAATAGTTCTGCCATATTTTAATGTGTAAATTAAAAAGTTCAGTTTCAGATCAGTTGCACTGTGAACCAAATGATTCATTAATACTGTTACATCCACAACTAGAGCTATTATGATGTTAATTTAATGAATCAATGAAGAACTTGTTAAAAACGATTAAAATACCTAATAGTATACAATGTATGTAAATATTGTGTTTAAATCACATTTTTTTGGTTTTCTTATTGAGTAGAAGTAATATTCTGTCTAACTAAAATAACTAAAATTATTATCAATTTCTGATAAAATATGTGATATTTTGAATACGATCCAGCGATTATCTACGAAAATGTGGAGTAAATTTAATTTTTGTTTATCAGTTATTATAGAATTGTTTTATAAACCAACTATTTTATATGGTTTATATTCTTATTGTAAACTATTCTCAAATACATTTATCGGAATAGGTATTCCATAAATATAATATCATAACATATTACAGATTACACTACCCTGTTTATAATTTATAAACAAAAAATCCAAGTAAATATCAAACATTTAAGTTTTTTAGTGTTAAAATGGAAAAAAATGAGATACAATGATAAATGAACAATTATTTGCATAGGGTAATCTTGAAACTTGGGAGTTGAGTAAACATTAATCATCCACCAAAAATCACTATTATAATAATTTTGCTGTTGTTAACCTAAGTTCAAAAT
Organism: Pentalonia nigronervosa; assembly: GCA_014851325.1. Classification (NCBI taxonomy): domain Eukaryota; kingdom Metazoa; phylum Arthropoda; class Insecta; order Hemiptera; family Aphididae; genus Pentalonia; species Pentalonia nigronervosa. Next base: position 12,466 of record JACXSJ010001807.1, on the reverse strand, counting down.
AGATAAAATTGTTTCTATAAATCTATTTTTTTATACAGCACAGATATATTTATTTTATTTAGATGGGTAAATGCACAATGACAATGTAACATAAAAATGGTCAAATACAATGCACAATTTTCTAAATATTCATTTCTTAGAGTCATGATTATTACTTACGCATATTAATTAATTTAATTACTTAAATATACATAAAATACTTTTATGTTATTAAAATAACACTTTTACATGAAAATAAATCAATATAAAAGCTATTAAGTAATTCTATACACCTATTCAAATGTGTATTTTGACCATAATTCGTAGACTGGAATGGGACATAAAAATATTTAATTGTCTAGTACTACAACTAGGAACCAAACAATTTAAGTTTGAAAGTAATTCAGTACAATTAACTTGTCTGTTATGTAATTTATAAAAAATAAAACAGAAATCTAACCTTTCCTTTAGTATTTCCATCGATTTTATGTTTAAAAGAAATAATAGTGGTGGATAAGAAGAGTGAAGTTGACGTTGAATACCACAGTAAAAATACAAAAATCTCAAAAAATCATTTTGTATCGACTCTATTACTTGTATTAGACCTATTCCACTAGATGACTAAACTATAGAGTTGTAGTCAGAAATTGATTGTATGTATAAGCAATAAAGTGTTTTCAATGAATGTAAATTTCTAAAACCTTTACAGCTTTGACTTATTAAACATAGCATAGAAAAAGCTTTGTTTTTAATAATTATATAAATAATATAATGTTAATTCAATTACAGAGATGCATCAAATATTATACCTAGGTCACTATTTTTGTAGACGCGAATCATTAGTTCAGAATCATTTAAATAATAATAATTATTAAAATACGGCGCTCGTTTTTTCGAGAAGGTTAATAGGTACATTTTACAATTAGAAACATTTAAAAATGAGTTATTTAGGTTACACTTGCAATCATAGAAGTTACTTAAATCATTTTGAAGTAACTCAGCAATCAGCATCATCAAGAGTTTTTATAATACGAATTAATTTTAAGTCATCCGTAAAGAGTAACATACGTATATTGTTGAATTTAACAACATTATTTAATATTTAGTTTTTTTTTTATTTAACTTGTCTAATGTATAAAGTTACAAATAATATAACATTTGTAGATATAAATATATGAATATGACATACTTTAAGGCATGATAAGTTCAAGACATAAAAATATTAACAATTATTTGAAATTTATTGATGATTTTGCATAGAATTATGTATTTTTGTCCTAATATAAAAAAACAGTAATTACCCATGTAATTCAGTTTTACATTTGGTCTACCTAATGGTGAAATATTACACAAATGAGAATAAATAAAGAAAAATAAATGTTTTTATTTAAAACTGCTTAAACTTCAAATAGTTTATTTTATTTAAAAAATGGTTTAGAATAAAATTGTATTTATTGTTTTAAACAATAAACTCTGTTTTTATTTATTTTTATTTTTAATTAATTTTTAAAATCAGATATGTACACTTGTGCATTGCCGTTTCATCACACAAACATGTGTATTTTTTGTTATCGGCTTATAAATACATGACACATTATGATATTATACTACAAATCGTCAGACAGCGTGTCACGCGATTATTTTACCTATGTTTTTGTCGGATTTTCAAAACTTTTCCTTTATCATAATATGCGAGTAGGTACAATAAAATTTAAATAATAATAATGGTCGTTACGGCGGATGGAAATGTCTATTCTTAAAAGGAACATGTGAATTAAATTCGTAACTTTGTACATCCTTGATTATACCTTAACACTCCACCCGGTATGTAGTCCTAAGGAAATTATGTTATAACAATCCTATAGGAGCACGTATCATTAGTATCCAAGTCTGGTTTCGCCAACGCACAACATATGATTCGTATTCACGAACAACGACGAGAAAATTTATGATAATAGTTCAAGACTCTCAGCCAGAATGTATCTATGAACTATGATGCCAAAGTTCCAAACGTGTCTTATCCATCGCCAAAGCTGACTTCACAGTCCACCGTGATAACGTAAATCATTATTTTCGAAAATAATTTTGGCACTGTGATTGGCTGATCCTTGCGGTTAGTAAACGGTTAACCACAATGTTACCATTGTATACTCCGTACACCAGGGAGTAGAATTCAATCCTACTCAAGTCACGTGTTAAACCAGTTAACCAATTGAATCACTTAATCACAATAAAAAATTAGGTACCTTTTTTCCATTTTAAAATGATTTTTTTCAGAAATCAAAGTTTACATTAATGTGGTAAAGTTTGAAGTCGTCTTATTCTGTTATGATATTCTATAAACCCGTTGTCCTCCATACATCGGCAACCGCGGTAGTTTGGACGAGGCATATGTTATTTCATCATTTAAATGGTATAGGCACTTTCAGTGAGCGGATAACTCGTCTGTTTTCTTCGAGCCTGTCTTACCGCCATTTGATTCACGACGATTTTCAACCAAATCATTTGCACGTCACTGCCTGAGAGTGCAGTGTACAGCACTGTGAAATTTTGGTAAAACGAGTGTTGTACATGCTTCTATAACATAACCTCAATAGCCTGACGAAACGCATTGCCCGGTCTCCAAAAATTACGTAACGAGTAGCTCATTAAGGTAAGAATATAGGATGCACATCAGTCATACAGATTATTCACGAATTTCTTGTAGTTATAATGATTTTATACGCCTCTCCTACGTTTCTTAAGAATTGATTGTATTTAAGAATTATGTTCAATGCTACTAGCGTAGGTTTGGAAAATAAGAATTTCAATTAGAATCGAGTAATACTTAAGTAATACAGTTGTAAAATATTCATACAACATAAAAATATTAGTAACGACTAATAATATATTATCATAATAAAATTTATAAAGTCGTATATAATATTCTTAACAAATATAAACAGCGTACACTTGAGATGTGCTGCGTTATTAATCATTATAGTATATTATTCTAGCCGAAAACGGCAACTATATAGTTAGGTGTATAGGGTGCGAATTCAGCAGAGTAAAAGACATATTATATGCTACTTAATATAATAGGTTGTATATTTTGATAGAATATAGCATTGATCGTGATATCATGTGCAAAGCTTTTTTTTAGCCTACAAATAACGATAATCTTTGATAACAGGGATTGTCAATAACAAAAAATCATTACGAAGAATCAAATACTGCGTGAATTAGCAATTTTTGCAAAAATGATAATATTCCCGTATAAATGTTTGGTTCAAACAAGTTGCAATTTTTCAATACGTTTTTTTCCAACAACTGGTCTAAGCCGGTGCAGGTAGGTAGATGAGTACCTACAACGACAATAAACAGCTTTTCTGTCGTCGATTTAAACGCCCTGTACAATATCTGTGGTGACGTAGACTCGTTGCAAGCGGTCGTACAAAAGAGATATCCGTCTAGACGTCCTCCGCCTTCACCTACTTGTATGCATATATACCTATGCGGTCCGTCCAGACGTAGTGTGTTTGTGCGTGTGCGCGCATGTTTATATGTGTGTTTGGTATAGGTACTCAGAGCAGGGGTCATCGCGCCCGAATCCGTTTATTTTTACGTATATGTATGTACAAAAAAAAAAAAAAATCATAAATAAACGTACGCACAAGACGAAAGAAATTCATCTTCTAAATGACTGACGGGTCTCGTATTAGTGGGACTTGTCGCCCGAGGACTCGTCTGGGTCACACGCGATTTGGGGGGAACGCCGCGACGGTAGTTAGGTACGCCTGAGTAATGTTATTATTATATAATAGGTACATACTATTTCCAATTCTATTTCGAATACGTTTACATTATATTATATTTCAATCGTGTTCGTTAAAAACTACGTTTGTGTTTAGTTTAACGTCGAAGTCTCACGATGAATCGAAATATTCGAATATAACTTTTTGATTATTTTTAAATTATATGGATAGTGATTTTTTTTTTAATTCAACTAAAAAAAAAAAAAACGTAAAACATTTACATAAAAGTATAATAGTTCTCTTGTAACTTGATTATAAATACAATGAAAAACAGCCATAATTTTTATAATATTTCTATATTATACGTGTCAATAATAATTTTAATGTGCGTTGTGTTATTATCGATAAGAGAATAATTATATGGCACGATGGAAACCAATTTTTCAATATTTACTTGATAAAAAAAGTATTTAATGCTATTTTATATATTTTACTTTAAAAATGATTGTGAAAATGTATTAAACAGTTGCTAACAATCTGAAAACCGACTTCAGAATTTCCTACATAAAGTTATTGTTTAAAAAAAAAATAATTATGATTTATGAAAATTTGTTTAATACATAATTCGTAGCTTTCTACAAAAACAAGTTAACTATAAAATATAAATTATGAGAAATGGGCAACTGTATTTTAATACTTCAATTTTTGAATACATTTTTTCATAACACTATTATTAAATATTTAAGATAGGTAGTATTCATTTATATTTTTAAAAAAGTTTCATGAATTATGTTTAGGCCTCTGAGGATATATTTAAATGATTTATCGAAAACACTCAAAAAAAAAAATCAAAATCACTCTTAAAGTGATGTAGGATGTACAACTGCATACTCAAATTAACTTTCTTTTTTATACATAACAAATAGTATAGGTACATATAATTGAGACAAATATTAAATATACGTTGTTTAAAATTGATATAACACAAAATCAGTTGTGTCATACAACAGTAAAACGAAGTCGTAAATCAAAAGAAATGTAGATATATTAGAAAAATAACTGCAGTTTTATTAAATCGAACCAACACTTGTCAGATAAAATCTATTTATTTGTTATGTTTTAAAATAAAACTATAAAAAAAATCAATTTATGTATAATATGGATGTAGGAAAAATATTTTTCAATTAAAATTCACTAGTTTTTTTTTTTCCCCAAAGCTTATAGATTTATTATATTGTATAATTATACATAGTATTTACGTTATTGGGAATACAACGGAATGGTACCTTGACATTTCACCATGAACAAGTTATTTGTCCATGATAATAGGTACTATAAATTATAATACAATATCAACCATTGTTAAGAAATATTTTATGATTTTCATATTGCGTCAGCTATTCACGTAAAAGAAACGGAATGATTTCGACGATTTTATTACAGTTTTATTGTAAACAAATCATTAAATAATATTAACGGTTTATCTTTATGCAAATAATGTTGGTATGTATTGTCTTTGATGATCATCTACGGATAGACGGGTCCGGACGTCTTATATATTATTAAAATGTATTAATAAAACTTTAAAATTATACCATTTATTCCGTCTGCAGCTGATTTTTAGTATTTTTTTACTAATAGAAATATTAGAAATAACAATAATATTTATTATTCACATAATAATTATATTCATTTGGCTTAGAATTTTTCATATCAATTGTATCTTATTTACTGATCGTGATGCACATGCATAGTTAAAATAGTAAAGAAAATAAATAAACGAAAAAATGTAATAGATACATGTTTGTTTTCTGAGTAATAAACCTCAATTAATGTCTTCGGACGTATTATTCGCTCATGGTCTTAAAAGTTACCGTTTGATTCACGGTGATTCGACTAGATATAGTATATTATGCTATGCTATAAATATACTAATCGGACTCGACGACTGTTCTATTTTTATACTGTTAATATATTCGTGTTCCTTAAGGATGAATTATTTTTTAGCCTAATTGTAGATTATACAATATTATTAAACAACATTATGTAAGAAATAATAGCTTCAGAAATTTAATTTTACCAAAGTAGGTTGTTAGTTTATTGTTTTACAAATATCTGACCAACTTTAAGTCTAAATATAGATATCAATTATAAAATCACAGCGATGGCCGTTTACGAGTGTCAGTAATAATAATTAAAACTATATAAATACAGCCTCTCGGGTATAATTTCCAAATTTTCAAATGCCGTTTATCTTTTTCAAGTAATTTAACTCGGAATAGTCTTAAGTTTACGTACGTTTATAATTCATAAGGATACAAAAGCAACTAACCGACCAACAATCCAACTTATGTTGAACAAAAAAAAACTGAATTTCAAACAAAAAAGTTGAATTATTGTCTTCAACCCTTCGTGTAGTCGACACGTGTGTGTAATCACATTGCACAGTCGTCGGTACAGCCGAATGCGCAATGTTAAGCACGCCGTAAAACGTTTTGCAATTATTTAACCTGAAAAATATAAATTGTATTGGAAGAATTTATCACACATTCTACATACGCGAACTCGTACATACGTAGCAACACTTAATACACATTATAATACTATACCTATATAGTATAAGATATAAAACCTACAGTGCGTACCTACGCCAACATAATATTATAAAATCCCATCGGAAATTAACCTTTTCGCCCGTTGAAATCGCGGCGGCGCCCGCGTACGTGTAAAACTCGTTGTGTGTATGTTTTAATTGTTTGCTCCGAGCGAAATATCCACTAGAACCCCCTTTTGGCCGGTATAAAAACGCGTCGTGTCGTGCCCACGCAAATATCTATATCTATTATATACATCTACACGTACATAATATTTATACGTAGGTACCTACAAACACATACCTATACCCATTCACAATATACATGCATACACCCATAATATTATACACTGTATTATATAGGTACTTATATATATTTATATTTATATTATAATATATATATATTTATATCTGTAAATCGTAGCCGCAGTGTATATAATAATAATAATAATAATAATATTAATATATAAATGTATAATAATAATAATAAAGCGGTCCATTAGGTCTCTCTCGTCACGGTCACACGCGCGCGCGGGTCTTCCAAGCTGCGGCGGACCCGACGCTCGTGTGCAGTAACTGCAACAGCTGTAAGACGTGCAGTAAACGCTACACGTATAATATTCCGTACGCATATCATATTGTTGTAATGTGCAACATGCACATATCACAATAATATATATATATATATACGTATAAATAATTATTATACGTAATAATAATACTTTTATTATTGTGATACGTGCGTCTATATACGACGTGGACTTGGACGCGACGTCAATGACACCGTAAACGGCGATCGGGAGGACGACGACGAGTTGTGCAATTTTATCGCGGCGGAATGGTATATAGGTAGTATAATAATAATCGTCGTCGTCGCTGGCACACGGCGCGCGCGCGTACCGTCGTGGTCTGCGAGCTTCGATCCTTTTGTCGCGTCGCCGTGCTGGATTTCTCTAGTAAAACGTTATATTATTATAGTAGTCGTCCTTATACGTTAATATTAAAAATGTCCTTAGTCGTATCATATCGTCACACTCTACGTCGGTGTATAATAATAACAATAGTAGTAGGTACGTATTCTGTAAAGCGTCGGCCGAGTCCGGGGGTAGGACCGGTGGGAGGGGTGGGACTGTAAATACGACGAGTACGCGGGTTATAGAGACAATGCGGTTTATTATATGTATAAACAACGGCGACAGAGGAGGCTTGTACGATGGTGCGGCGACGAGGAGAGGGCACGAGGGAGACCTAGCGCGCGCATATTCGCGATCGATCGCCCCCGGGGGACCCCGCACGGGCTTACGTGCGACAAAAACCAGTTTCCCTGGTGATCGGAACGTCACCGCCGCCGCCGCGACAACCGACACGCACACGCACACACGATCCTCTGTATATAAAGTAGAAACATTAAAAGTAAAAAAAAAAAAAAACAGAAGAAAACGGGCACACCGGACACCAATCAACAGACATTATTTTCACAAAGAGGAAGGAAAAAACACTACACTTAAGACCCAATCCGGTTGCATTGTGTGTCTACATACAGCTGCTGCTGCTGTTGCTGTACGAGACATTCCTCCGGACGCACTGGTTATAACTTATAACGTCCATCTCCGCCTCCACCGCCGTCGCAGCAGAGCATCGCGCGTGACAATAACAAAAAAAAAAAAAAACGGCGGTCGGGGTGACTACCCGGATTCACAGGAAAGTCTGTCGGCTCTCTCCCCCTCCCCATCCAATACACCCGAGGCTTGTTCGGGTGAAACGATTATTGCTATTATTATATTGAGGCTGCAAAGTACACGGCTAGTTCACAGCCTCACAGAAGACCAGTCGCTTATAATAATTATTTATAATAATAATTTCGTCCATGGTTGCGTAGTAATATATTTATTAATATATTATATTCAGCAGACATGCGACCAACATACCTAACCTATCCTAAGTGATGATCAGTGTGTTTGTCTAAGTATTATCTGTTTCGAAAAATTTAATTCAAATGTCGGAAAATATAATTATGATGTCTTGGATTCTCCGAGAACCGAAGTATTTAATAATATATTGATAATTATTATGTTTTTATGAGTAAATAGAACGCTATTCTAAAGTTTCATACAACACGTTTATAATACTTTACACATTAGAAATCTAGTTTCAATAATACTTAGATAAATTAATTTTTCGATTTTTTTCAATATTTTTTCCAAGCGTAAAAACTGCCAAAGAAATGTCAGCTAGCGTGGTTTCAAAAGAACCCCACTCGTTTTTTGAATGCAATAATTTATTATTCCGTTCATATTTTAATATTGCAACATTTCAACACACCACTATCCTACGTTTAAGTGGGCCAATCGAGTGCCTAACACCCCCGGATCTAGTTCGAATTTATTTACATTTTATTACTTACACTAATTAACGATAAAGTAGTCTTCAACAAGCTGAGATAAATTACAGCGTTAAAGTCTTTATATTGGTTTCACAATTTCAAAATATTATTAAAATACTACGTAGGTATGAAGGTAAACTACTTTGTCTCTTCCATTTAAATGGATCTTTAGATGTTTCTTGCGTCCTTTCTTACATCAGTTTTTGTGTACTCTTCTTTTACTCTATAAATCACAACCCTTTCAATATATTTTTTCAATCATCGTCTTATGAGTATAATCATCCCTTGAATCATATGTTACGTTATCTAAATAATCACATAGCCCAATACATTTAATTTGTATTTTAAGCCGTATCATGATTTACTTAAATGTAAATATTAATTATTGTAATGTGTTCTTGTAAATTAATTATATTGGCATGTAACTGACCTAGCTTTATATTATCTTATAATTATAATCTTGAAAATTACGATTTGGCGTATAAATAAATATTAACAATAAACTTTTCTATCTCGATTTAAGACAAAACTAAATTTTTCGCTTAATCTTTCATGGATATTATTATTAATAAGTAAAGAATATATTTTATAATTAGTCGTTGAAATGTCGTCGTGTATGACACATGTCATATCATATTATAAATATCATATACCCGATGTAATCTAAGTTCTATCCAATGAATAATGATGGAGTGAATGAAAAAGGAATACAAACATTTATGGATAAAAAAAATTACACGTTTTATGACGTTTACGATCAAAAAGTATAGTTTTCCACCTTTCTGTATTAATTTTGTTATTTTTGAGTTCAAGGATTATGTTTAACGTTCAAATTGCACAATGATTAAATCACAACATGTGTGTACAATGTATAATATATGTTTAAGCGTATAAACCAGCGAGTATCGACCGTTTAATGAGAATCGATACCCGATTGGTTTACATACCGGTTTGAATTCAAACCGTCTGGTCGCAGACGTCTGCTATAGTTTCAAATTTGTCCGCCCCTGACCTAAATTTAGGTTACACGGTCCTTACACAGTTGAACGACTTTTGGTTTTTTTCTTTACGCAAATTGAAGAGAAATTACTGTCTGCGCATGTTTATAATGTTTTTAATTATTTCCTATTTTAAGGTCAACGATTGGCATTTTGTAGTATCCTTAACAAACGAATTCATTGTTTCATAAACCGAGTGTATGGTAGTTCTCACGCGGTCAAACCTAATATTTCGAGATATTAAAAATATAGATACACTTAAATAAATACTACAATAATACTAATGTTTACGTCAGTACAATATTGAGTTAAATTTTTAATTATTTATACATTTTAAAAGCATTTATTTTAATCTTTTAATCACAATCAACATTAATTAATGATCTATTTATCGACGAATTTATTATTGTAGGAAGACATTTCTTTTTTTATTATTATTTTTAGGTACATAATATTAGTAAAATCCTATGTCAATTATTATAGCATTAACTATGACCCTCGTGTATGTATATGTATTTAATATTTGATATTATAATTATAAGCACAAAACGATGTAACTAAACGCATCAGAGTTTTTTCATTTTTATCAATCTATGAAATATTTACGGTATATTCCATTAAATTAAAATTTCTATTTTGGAGTATATTCTAGTAGGTATCTATTTTTAATTATAAATAAACGCAAACTACATTAGCTACATTAACTAAAGACCAAATTCCTAGAAACCATAATTCCTATATACATTACATAGTATTTATGATATAACGTATCAAATTTCAACATTTTGTAAACACAATATAACATAATATAAAATGACGTTATTCTTATAATGTTATACCGCAACAAATAATATGTACTTAGTGAGTTATTGATAAATGTTAAAAATATGGAACAAGAATTTTACATAATAATAACAATTAGTTGAACATTTTTTTTATTGTTTCATTTTTACAAATCTCTTGCCAAATCTCATTTGAGAAAATTTGATATTATTGAAAAGATTCCAACAATTTGTCACTACATTGACAATATTTCGGCAATTCTTTTTAGATAATATAGCTTGTAAACTATTTTAACCGCGTAAGTGTTGAATATAATAAAGATAAATCGAACGCATAATTTACTAGCAGGAATGAATTCCATAAACTTAAATTTCATAACACGTACATAAAATCAATTTTACTAAGTTCGACTTCCAAACCTTTTATTGAACATTCAATTTTAATCGTATTTAAGCTTGTATTGACCCGTGTATGTTAATTTTAATTAGAACATGCTTAGAACATATTTCAAACATTTCAGACATCAGCATTTAAATAACTGTTGTATTATTAGTATTTTTTAGGAGTAAATACCTTAAAATGGACACAATTCTTTAAATTGTTAATTGCGTGTTATTTATTTAATTTTCGAAACAATGAATAATTATTGATTATTAATTTGTCTACCGCTATAGTAAAAAAATATTTGAAATATATCTTTTTCAACAGTTTTTAATTTCATTGACAATAGAGAAATAACGAAATATTTTTAATAATTTAATTTAAATTTTATATTTTAAAAACTTAATTAATAAATTTAAATCATAATAGAATTATGATAATAATGTACCTATATAATATGAACTTTTAAGTTCAACTACATATAATACAACATCAAGTACATCAAAATGGTGTGACATATGATTCAATTTTTATATACAGAGTGATTCACTAAGCAAGCTCATCCCATTTTTTCATTTAATAATTAATTTAATAAAATCCTGATATTTTGAATATTTAAATATAAGTACTTAAAAATCATATTTAAAATTCATGAGAAATTTTGTAATAGGCACATAAGGAGTGTTTTATGGAATTCCATATTTCTGTTTTTTAAATAAGAGCCACTTATTTGCAGTAAATTATTTAGAGTATAATTTTACTGAAAATGTTGATGTACCTAATTCAAAATATGAACGAGTAGTTTTTCAGTTATTAAAATGTTTATACGGTAATGATAAATACTCTTTAAAAAATATAACTGATTATACTTGAACCATTTTTATAAATTATAATTATTTATAGATTAATATTTAAACAAATTTACGAGTATTAAATTTGTTTAAATATACAAACTAATATAACATATTAACATAACTAACCCAGGACATAACCCGGCAGTCTGTAAAATACATAATAAACCATATTACCATTATAGTCATCAACGATGAATTATTATATTAAAATATAGTCAATTTGCATTAAGAATTTATTATTCAATTTTTTATTTAATTAAATTAAACATTTTTTGGTAGGCACCTAATAGTTCTGTCATATTATGTAGGGTGTGTTCATGATAATACAGTGGGTTCCGCTTAATGTGATCACTGGTTTATAGAATCAACCGTTTATTAGAATCAAAAATGAAAGTCCCAAACCAAATTGTATGTTACTAATGTTAAATTGACCTTTTATTAGAATCACTAGGTAACGGATAATTGAATCACTTTTATGAACAATCTTATCGTTTTTATGGTATTTCAAACTCAAAATGGGATAGAGAAATAAAAAAACCAAGATGTATTTTACTACTTCTTAATAACTGTACGGCTCATCCGAATTTACAAAATTTACAAAACATCGATTTGAAATTTTTACCACCAAAGACTACGTCACTCATTTAGCCTCTTGACCAGGGAATTATAAAAACAATGAAAACTTACTATCGAAAAGCAATGCGGAATTTTATTGTTGAAACTATAGATGTATGTGAAATTCCTGCGTCACAAATAGCTCG
>JACXSJ010001806.1:19358-69902 GCA_014851325.1 Pentalonia nigronervosa | reverse complement strand
CACACACACACACACAAATGACGCATGTGGACTATGGCTGAGGTGTATAATATAATTATTATACATGTGTCTCGTATCGTTTTCTACTCATTTGGATCCATCAGTAAGTACCTAACCGCATACCACTCTATACCACTCCGTACCACCGCCTCAGCTGCGGTAGTCGTACTGCGCACGCTAGCCGTCTTTAATATAATATACGAATGACTTTTAAACACTATAATTTGTCGAATTAAATGCGCTGCGAGAGCCGAATCTCAAAGACGTTCACGTGTATTTTATGTTTGTATAATGTATATATATATATACAGGTAATGATAACTATCGTCGGGAAATAATTGACGTGGGAAAACAAAACGTGCGGTGCGGCAGTTTCCGTGACCTATAGCGCAGACGGATTTCGATTCGACACTGTAATAATAATTGTAAACGGAAAAAGAGCGTTTAAAATATTTGAAATCAACAATTAGTGTATAGGTATACGTGATTGAAATTAATTCGTTTCCTCGTCGTACCTGTACATAATGATAATAATATTATATCGTGTAATTGTGTGAAAACGTGTGCACTATACAAAACGCGGCTATAATATAATATCATATTATTATATATTATTGCGGCGAAGAAGACGGTCTTTGTACAGGTGCTTGCAGTGCGTATCGTCATCACCGATATGTATTATGAATAATTCCGCCGCCGCCGCCGCCGCCGTCGGTGAACAATATCAATAAATTCAAATCTCATAAACGTCGCCGCGCATTTAGACCGTATTATTTCGGTTCCAGCCAACAACACAGACCTCGTTCTAAGCCCTCTGGCTTAATGGCGCACCATATAATAAATATAATAAGAACCCGTCCGTGCATACCTTGGTGTGTGCGCGCATACAGGGTGATTCAAAATTTAAGTCTTGGTCATTTTATCGATTTCAAATAGCAAATGTGTGGGGAATTAACTAAAGTTAAAAAGTTAAGTCGAACAGGTAATTTTGTTTTAACTTTTTGACATGTTTCATTGACAGTAGAAATAACTTTGCTTTTCTCAGTCGATTGAAAAATAATTCATCGAGTTTAAAATGTTTTGAAATTTTTCGTTTTTATGGATTTATACTTAAATATTTAAATACAAATAATCAAATACTATAATAATTAATAATACAAATATTGATATTATTTTATTTTGTTTATAATTTATTGTTTTATTTAAATTATAAATTATAAATTGTATTGTTTTAATATTATATGACCTTAAATTTCTATTTTATATAAACAACTAATATTTGTTAAATTATTAATTGAGATGTGTACGGTTCAAATATTTAATAGTCATGTAAAGTAGACTATTCATATACATTGTAAATTATGATGAAACTGTTTATTATAATTTAGGAATTAGAAAGAATGAAGTCACTCGTCCACATATTGATTAAAATTGATTAACTTTTTTTTAAACTGAATTAGGTCTATATTTTTTTCATTATTGACTTTTAACTTATCGAGTTATATTTATGATTTGTTAACTGTTGACTTCTAACTTATCAATTTTGTGTTTTCTTAACTCTAGTTAATTATTTCCATTAACTCGCCTGTCTTTGAGAAATAGAGAAAAAATACGATACGAAAGTGTTTTGATTTAAAACCATTAGTTTCTAATACGGTTCGTACGTTTTATGATTTTTTTGCAATAAATTAGAGAAGGGGGTTACGGGGTCAACTTTAGAAACTCAGATTAGGGAGCCTATACTTATTTTAAAAATACGATATAAAGACAATTTTTTAATACATAAATTAAATATTAAAATTTTAAAATATTAAATTTTTATTATTAATATAAATTAAATATTAATGCTCGAACGACATTATGCACAACTTTGTGCTCCAGAGATGTTTAAAATTTTTATAGATTTCTAAAGTCGACTGCTCCCCAAAACCCCCACAAAATATTGCAAATAATTATAATATCATTTTAGTAGATGTTTCTAAACATTCAAAAAACTTTCATATCGAACATTTTTTTTTCTATTTCGAATAATCAATAGCGAGTGGCCGTGACATAAATCTTGGATCATCCTGTATATAGGTATATACACAATACGACGCCGTACACCTCGACGAATGTTTTCTTTCAATTCGAAAATAAGTATATATAATATATAGGTAGACAGGTACTGGACGCTATATCTACCTACATGGATATAAATATATATGCAGTGTTATTGTGCTGCAGTTAAATATTTGAAAACCATGAGGCCACAGTAAAATGTATTGTACACCGTATATTTACTTACCGGTTATATATATATACTTGCAGACAGAAATACACAATGTTTGTTAAACATTTCTTTTGAAATAAAATAACCTGGGTCTTACAGGCTACGATATGCGTATGTGCGTACACTTCAGAATTGTTTGACACGATATTTTTCTCTTTTTTTCAACCATATATTCAAATATTTCCGACAGGATATGTGGAAATGACGTATAGAGTAGGTGCTTTGCACGGTCCGTTATTTTAGGTACCGGACCTGACTTGAGATTTTAACAAAGGGCCATCGAACCACCGGCTAAATTGTTTTTGTTTAGACTGAACTAAACTAGTAGTTTAATTAATTTCAATAAAGTAGACTAGGTCCGGTTCGATCTGAAAAAAATTTGGGCCAGACTGCATGGCTCCATTTTTAGGGGAAAATGTAAACTGGGCCCACAATTACTTTTTTTGTTGTAAACTCGACTCTAAAATGTTCACTGATAAAATATATATATTCTGTCATAACCTTGCCCTGTGAGATATCTATTTATTCGTCGCACGCGTTAAAATCGTTTGATAGAAATAAACAATAATATTATCAACCTCGCAAGCGCAGTCATCATTCTGCCCATGCACAATAATAATAATATTATATAGGTGTACACAAAACATCGCACTCGCAAATGTTTTCAAAAACTGCCAGATGGTGTCGTATATTATATTATATAATACGGTCTTTGCAGCAGCAAGAGAGAAAAAAATAACCGTTCCAACCTTCGCCGAACGTTTATAAACGAGGGTTGGATATTTTTAGGGCATGTGTCGTGCATAGTATAATATACTATAGTTAGTTAAGTACATAGAACGACAGCTAAAATAGATGTGACATCGATACCATTACCGCTGCCGTTATTTCCTGAACGAAAAAAAAGTGAAAATGTGGTACGGATAAAGAAGGTATTAAAAAAAAAAATTGTCATTTATTTGAGTCATTTACTACTGTTTAGTTATTAACTTAACGATTCTAAAATAAAAAAATAAAATAAAATAATTTTTATGTTCGCATAAATTATTATTTTATTTATTGTATATAAAAATTATTGCAGTAATTATTACAGCAGTTATTGTATTTGATCTTTTGAAATCACAAAAATGAAAATAATATCAAGTCTTAACGGATGTCTTAGAAATGTAAAAACGATTACTTTATAGAGTACCTACCCACCGTGTAAATGTGAAACATTTTATTGTAAGTATATATATAATAAAAATCGTATTAACAAGTCACACGAATCGTCGTATGCTTCGAAAAAAAAATGCGAATCCAGTATGTTCTGGTCTCAAATCTTATATGACTGTGTGTAATGCAATTCGTATATATTTTATACTTATATTTTTTCTTCCCGTGAAGAGTATATATTATTGCGGTTACTGCATTTGAAAATTAGAACCTATACTTAATAATAATTATTTTGACGCGGCGTTTTGTTGTAAATATTGTAACAACGAGGTATTTTTTTTAAAAAATTAGTTTTTAATACGCCTGACTTTGAGAAAAACGTCTTGAATCTTGAATATGTTTAGTCATCATGGTAACACGAAATGTTACAATATTTGGTTCTCGCCGCTGCAAGACCTACGATCGATATACGAAAACGCTACTAAGTACAAATAACCTACATTTTTAATAATTAATCGTTTTAACAAACTGTTAAAACTGTTTTAAACTGTTAACAAGCTGACTCGTTCAATTATGGAACACTCTGCAGATGTACTCTGATTAACTTTAGCACGATAACGAATGATGATAAGAGTAGTACTGCAAAACGAAATTATCGAAATTAATAAATTTCCGTGTGTTTAACACATTGTGTTGCCCATAATATAAATTATGTATTTAAAGTCGAACCATAAAAGTATAATATCACGACATCATCACTATCAAGATAATATATATAAAAACTGACGTTCTTTAGAATAAAACTAATTGAATTCAAACTATCTATAAACCTACATAATCTGACAAATCTATATACCCTCCTATTATTTATTATGATAAAAAATTATTAATTCACTACAAATATTTAAATGGACTTTTATCGAGTAGGTACGATAAGCAATAACGATAATTGCCATTCGATGTTTTCTTTTAGAAATCCGTTTTCACTTTTATCAAATACCAAAAAAAAAATCTTATTGATGTATCAAACGACTTAAAAAAATAACATTTTTTTTTTTAAAGGGCCTCAGATATCAGTAGTTGCACCCCGACCTTCTGATATTTAGATCCGGCACACGCGTAGTTATATAGGATATACGTGGATACAGTACTAATCGCACAATAATTATATCACGGCCATCGTCGTGTGTACACGCCTCGTATTATATAACATAAATTATGATAAAAAAAATTATTAAAAATAATTTACTGTGTAAAGATTTGGAAATACCTGCTATATAAGTAGATAATTAACTTTTGAACCGAAAAACTGACCAAATTATAACAGCAGTCATCATAAAACGAACAGAAATATTTTCGTAGTTAGGCGAAACGATTAAAATCGTATGTAGGTATTTACTACTTATATATCTAAAAGATAACTAACTACCTACTTGCTAATGCATATACATATATGTTACCGTCTAAGACTCAAACTTAAGAATTAATGAATTAATGAATTAACGAATTTTTAGTCAACAACGATATTTCAGATCAAGTTATACAGTATACGATATTGACTAGAAAACAACGTGTCCATTATTTTCAGGCAATGATGCATTTAGAAGTATTTTCTAGGTAATAACGATAACTCAAGACTTTTTCAGACACAATTGTTTAACGTCGTTTTAAATTTCTAACCCGATTTAAATATTTTGCTAAAAAAAATTATCAACATTGTCTATTAGTATTAAACTGGTAATAGATTAGGTAATTTCCTAATCATAGTTGTAAATATGTTAACAAAAAGTATTCGATTTTTACAACATTGCCTTTATTGTCTGCTGATATATATGGTCATAGACATTATCGCCTGCTAATGTAAGGCATTCATGATATTTGGATAGGTATTACCATCCAGTTAAAATGTTTTCTTTTTTAAATCCGTTTTCACTTTTATCAAATACCAAAAAAAAAAATCTAATTAACGTATCAAATGACATAAAAATTGCAATTTTTTTTAAGGGGCCTCCGACATCAGTAGTTACACCTCAGCCTTCCGAGAATTTGATCCGGCTCTGCACACACGCAGTTATATATGATATATACGTGGATACAATACTAATCACACAATGATGATATCACGGCCATCGTCGTGTGTACACATGTCGTATTATATAATATATTATGATAAAAAATTATTAAAAATAATTCACTGCGTAAAGATTTGGGTGCCTATACCTACGATATAAATAGATAATTGCATTTGAACCGCAAAACCCGCGCCCAAATACGTTGCTGTAGTCATAAAACGAACAGAAATAATATTTTCGTAGTTAGGCGAAACAACTAAAACCACATGTAGGTACTTATATATATATATAGGTAAATACGCGTTATTTGCGCATAGATATAGGACTAAACACACAATGATGATTATATCATCATGGCCATAGGATCAACTATATATAATATGATTGTAAACACACACTCGTATATTATATTATTATTATTATTATACGTGTTTCGGTATTATATATTATGCCGACAAACCAATTACGCGCCTCCGTCCGCCACTCGTGCATATTTTATATAAACAATAATTATGTTGTGTAGGTACATATCTGCGCAGCTGCTCACTAAACGAGTATGTTTAACTCTCTGTTCAAATATACGAATAATAATAATAATAATAATAATAATAATAATAATAATAGTACAATATCGCATATTATTATTATTATTATTTTATTGTTCGGGGTGATTGTGGTCCGTGCACTCGCCTACAAACGAGGGATTAAAACGTCCGAATCGTTATTATAATATAATATAGGCATTGCGATCATGAGTGTGTAAGTATACGAATGAATAAAAAATAAATATACGAACAGCAGCTATTGTAAAAACGGAAGTCGTCGCTAATTTTTGGTATATAATACAATTCATCGTTGCCATTCATCGCATACTTACGCGAAAACATAAATTTAACGACGCACCGCAAGCGTGCTTATAAAAATTATTACAACGATGTTATCGCATTCGTTGATTTCGCCCTGACTTATATATACAGGATGATTTTCCGAATTTTTCTCTTTAATAGTATACGGTACATATCATGGAAAGGCCAACTGATGTTATCTTCATTTTGGAAGGTTATAATCGAATAATATTCTTGACAAACAACTCCAACTACTTGTTTGAATATTAATTTATTGATTTATTAAAATTATTGAAAAAAATAACTGCTGCTAATTAAAAAAAGGGATATTTAAAATACAGAAGTTTATATCATGTTACTGGATCATCCTTCGGCGGTACAAAAAAAAAATCCCTCAAGAATTTGAAAATATTCAAGTCTTTTAGTGTATATAAAAATTAAAAAAATCAGAATTTATTGAAGCATAATATATAGGGCGAATGTACTTGGTTATAATCACCTTTAAATTTATGTTACAGCCATTTTATCACATAAATATTCAAAATACAGAAAAATGTACGATACGAAAGTTTTTTGATTTAGAAACATTTAAAATTATTTATACATTTTATAATTTTTTACAATATATTAGGGATAAACTTTAGAAACTCAAATAGGGAAATTTATACCTACTTTTTTTGCAAACATAATAATATGAAGACTTTTTAGTACTTGAGCGACATTATAATTAATGCAAAACTATGATCGAGAGACGTTTAAAGTTTTTATAATTTTTTTAAGTCGACCGCCCCTCAAAATCTTCCTAAAATATTGTAAAAAATTATTAAATGCACAAATCATTTTAGATAATGTTTCTAAATTAAAAAACTTTTGTATCATACATTTCCCGCTCTATTTCAAATCAATAATTTTGCTGTAACACAGTAATTTTAAATCACCCTGTATATAAAGTATAATATTATTTCCAACGCGATTTCGTCATGTTTCTGTGGGTGCGCTAAATAAGTGCGCACACCCTTTTTCGTATATACTATTGTATAGTCTCTGGTATAGTTTTCGTTTTTCGTTCCACGAACACACGCTTCCGGTGTTCCTGCTGCTGTATACCTACTGTATTTTATTTACCTGCATATAATGGTATTATAATTTATAGTGTACGCGGGTAAATAAAAAACATATTATATATTTATATTATAATTTATAATATATTCAGTTGACGGTAGTTGTATACATCAACGACAGCACCGTAGCAGTGGCGTAGAAAGATGAATCCGCAAACGTCCATAACGCGGCTCCACTGTACGAGTTGGTATATATATCTAGATATAGGTAGGAAAAGCAGTGCTCGATTTGGGGAGGGACGCAGGAGGACGGAGTCTCCTAACTAATTTTTCAGAAATTTTAGCGTACCCCTACTTTTATTTTTAAGGCTTAGTAACGTTTAATAAGTGATGGGAACGCTCTTTTTTTATAGTTAACAGAGTCACTCTACTTTAATTTTGCCAAGTCGAGTACTGAGGAAAAGCCTGTATATTACGGAACCGTACAAAATTGCCTACGCTCGTCGTTAATGATAACAAATCGCGGCCCAGAAATTAATCTCACCCACTGCAAACGACCACAAACAAACTTCGGTCGCCTTTGAACGTGTCCAACCATTATATAATTCGTCTATACACGTAATTTATTACATTGTGACGATGACTAGGTAAGGGTCAAAATGCCAGAAAATTTTCAGAAAAATTCAAGAAAAACCGTTATGGAAAAATCGGACAATATAAAAATAACACAGTTCCGAACTGTGTACACACAGTTATAACACAGTTTTCGGAAAACTAAAAATCGATATTTAAATACTCCGCCTAAATAATACGGCTGTAAAACAATCGCAGTTCAAAAACTGATATGAAGAACACTTTTTTTTAAATGCGAAAACTGTTTTTACTGTTTAGCACCACAATTCTAAGCAAAACTATAATGTATAACATGAAATTATTGTGATTTTCGATCAACACGCATATTTTTTTTAGGACATCTGCCCATTTTCCGGAAAAATCATAATTTTTTTTCCGCAAATAACCAATTTTTTCTACACATTTTAAATGTAATCAAATTTTCCGGACAAAAACTTTGTTCAAATTTTTCGGAAAAGTTTTATTTTTAGAAATTTTGATCCCGATATTTTAATATAATATAATCGTACCGTATTCGGTTAACTGTGCGTAAATCACCATGTCGTCTTTATTGTTATAAACAAAATATTACAATGAAGGCGAGTCGTAGAAATTCAAAAAATTCTCAGCCAGCAGCTATATAATAATATTTTAAATATCATATTATACATTAGTGTTACCATTGAGCCCGCTCGTATTTTCCTCGTATTTGCATTTTGACAATAATATTCGAAGATATTTAACATATTTTCTTGTATTTTATTCGGATTCCTAAACGGACTGCAGTAAAATACTGTATATCCTGCTGCATCTTTCATCAAAGTCGGACGAATAAAATCACGAACGCAACAATAATAATTATTATTATACATTTCTGGGAAATGTTTATAAATGTTTGCAATTTTTTAATATTTTTACGTTAAGACGCGAATATTTTGTCGTTTTTACTCGCTTACTGGGCATTTACACCGCCACCGTCCTTAACGAAATTATAAGGTTTAATAGAATAAAAAATATAATATAATATGGCCGAGGCTGATTAGCTGGTAGCGGGGAATACCGCCGCCGTCGCTGAACTCGGGATTATTAATTTGAATAAATTAAACAGCGGTAATGTATATTATTATTATTATTATGTGGCGACGAAGATGTTGCATGATATTAACTTCTCATGATTTCGCCAAATATTAGTGAACGCGATTCCGCGGCTCAGAGTGGTTTTTTTTTTGTTGGTTTTTTGCAGTTTTCTAAGTTCTTTCAGTTTTTTCCGTTTTCCTAGCCGTCGCCGTGGATTTTCGGCGATGCGGTAAATGTGTAAGTCGCGTTCCGATAAAATGATCCCGTAGTTGCGGACCATGTTTCTGACATTTCTCACACAAATAATTTTTTGACTTTATAGAAATTTGAAAAAATATTCAAAGTGATCCTTATAATACAATGTCGTTTCTGAGTCAAGATACCAAAAACAGAAAAACGGTTAAAAAAGAATAATACATTATAAAAAAAAAAAAAAAATATTCAAATTGAATTATTATTGCGAGGCAATTGTCGCTCAAATTTTTATCTACTTCGATATAGACTTATAATGAATAATAAATAATGTTTTGATAACAAAGCGATTGAAAAAAAAACCAATATTACAACAGTTATAAATGGTAATGGGAAGGAAAATATTGGTTGTAAATTTTGTAACATATCATTAAATATAAAAAATACCTGGGACGCGATTTACGTCACAAAATCGAAAAAGTTTATGCAACATTTGGATTTTTAAAATAGAAAAATAATACTTTGAAAATAACCAGTTGTACGTCTTATTGTTTTTAACGTGTTATGATTTAGATTATTTTAAATATTCATTTCGACTCGTCAATAGCTATAAAGTAAATATGAATTGAAACTATTACTAGTCTAACTTGATTTTAACGTTCTAACTATTGTGCAGTTAGTGGCCAGTTCTGATACTATTACCGTGTATCGCTCGATACGATTTTCTGGAATACTTGGCACGATGATGCTTTCCAAGACACAAATGTGTGTCAAGTACAAGGCTAACAATAGGCACATTTTCTTCGATGTTTTTGTCGTCCAATGGCATTTTAAAACGTTTAAATTCTGAACAACGATAGACGTAAAAAATATTGTAATGATTACGTTATTAGATTGTAAAACTATACGATATTAATCGAAAGCCCCTCCCCGCACACGTGTAATCATATTTTATGTTGTACCGCGCGGTAACCGCGGTCGCGGTCTTTCGGTACACGCCCCGCAGACGCCCGTGTATTTATTTAATGTGCTCGCCGTTGTTTCGAGCCGCCACCGTCCCGCGGGTTTTGATTTTTGCGCCCGTGCCGCCGAACCGCTTCGGCCCGAGGAAAGCGACCGCGGTGTGCGTGTACTCACTGGGCGCGGCGGATGGTGGTCGATGGCTGGTGGGTGGTAGGTAAGAAGGGTACGCCGTAATACGCATACGACGCACGTATTTACGTCACACACACACACACACACACACACACACACACACACACACACACACACACACACACACACATATTATGTATTTAGAAGGAGAGCGTCCCGCGCACACGCATCAGCGGCCGCACGCACACGCGCCGCCCGTCCACCCTCGGCGAGCGCGCGGGCGCATGCGCACACGCAAACACGCGCGTGTGCTTACAACCGTCGTCGTGGGCATGGGATGTTATGCGATACGGCGGCGGCGAACCATTCATGAGGCGCACACGCGTAAACGCCGGGCGGCGGCGGCTCACCTAAGGAAACTTTTACGATATTATTATTACTGATATTAAAAACGGGAGAAAGCATCGGCGGCGGCGGCTGAGGCGTCGGCGGCGGTGAGGGGTGTTTTCACACCGGTGCGAAACGAATCAATACGCCGGCACGCTGGCGCACGATCAACGTCGTCGCGCGCACGGCGTCGTCCCGGCGTCCCGCGACCCCGCACGCCGTCCCGTCCGTCCGTCAGCCCGTCCGCCGCTCAGGCCGATCCACGTTTCCGCCGCCGCCGCACACATGCGTTTTTACTATTTACGCTACGATCCCCCCCACCCACCCACGCGCGCGTCCAGCGACCCATCGCAACCCCGCCCACCCACGTCGATCCGCCGACCGCGACGACGACGATTGTGCGTCGCGTTGCGTTACGATGCGGTGCGTTGCGTTGAGCGTCGTTTTTATTGCCTCGCACACCGCGTATACATCATTATCGTGCTGTGGAATTATTATTCTGGAGGCGGACGATTTTATGTTTGGTTTTTTTCTTTCCCACCACGGCACTTCATTTTCATCGCATGTGCATGTACGCGATCTATATCGTATAGGTCATTTATCACTCAATTTGGACAACGCATATAGATGTATATGTAGAAACGAACGGAAAGACGAAACAATAACACGGAATCAAACGCGTTGTATAATAATACAAATAATAATATAACGTAAACGATGTATACAGGGTGATTCACGCCAAGCTTGTTCGCCTCCATTTTTATTAATCAATTTATTCAAATTATGATTCGTGGAAATTTCGAATACACACTTGAAGACAATATTTTCAAATTATCGAGATTTTTGTACTTTTTATGGACAGTGCCCTGTGGAGACATAAGCTTCTGTTTTTCAACTGTAAATTATCGAGCAGATCATTTTTTTTAACTTTGACGCATCAAAATCAAATTTTGAACGAATAGTTTTTTGAGTTATTTGACTTGGTGTACCAAGGATAATTAAGTAACTGATATTAATCTATAGATACCTATATATTTATGATTTATAAAAATGCTCCGAGTTTATAATAAAATATAGTTAATTCAATATTACGTATTATGTTTTATATTTTTGTAATACCATTTTCAATGACTATATTATCCTTATTACAGACTTTAAATAACTGAGAAACTACTCGTTCGATTTTAGAATTAGGTGCATTGAAAATGTCATAAAAATTATACACCAAATAATTTATATATAGTAAAAGAAGGAGATTCTCATTTGAAAAACATAAGTTTAAATCGCCTTGAAGTAGTACAAAAAATCTCAAGAATCTGAGAATATGGTATTTAGCCATATTTAAAAATTACGAAAATCAAAATTTAAATTAATTTATTATTGAATGAAAAAATGGGGCCGAAACGAGTTACCTATATAGATAGTTCATGAGTATCTAGTTTTCAACTATAATTAATCAATCTTATGTTGAGATATTCACATAGTAGGTACCTTTAATCGTTTATAAAATATTCTTTAGATATTTAAAATAAAATAATACACGAATTATACATATAGGTAGTTATTTTTATAAATTATCAACAAATTTTATGATGAATATTATATAATTCTATTTATTATAAAACGTATATATAACTTATCTATGAATGGTAAGTGCCGTGTATAGTGTCCGTCGACGGCGTTGTTCGAATTATATAGGTATTATTACATACTTTGTGTGTAATACACCTACCCATACCTATATATTATAATAGGTATTATTATGAATAATTGATTTTCTTCCCGAGGGCGTAATAATGTAAATATAATACGCGGGAAAAAATATGTAAACGGACTGCGATATCTCGCACACGCCAGCAAACCCAATCCGCCCATTATTCACACATCATGCGCATAATAATAAATAGC
Organism: Pentalonia nigronervosa; assembly: GCA_014851325.1. Classification (NCBI taxonomy): domain Eukaryota; kingdom Metazoa; phylum Arthropoda; class Insecta; order Hemiptera; family Aphididae; genus Pentalonia; species Pentalonia nigronervosa. The sequence continues at coordinate 57,226 of JACXSJ010001806.1, read as the reverse complement.
TATAGGTCGTAATATTATTATAATAAAGTCGTGATATTCTTTTGTCGAAATCCGAAAGAAAGTTTAACGTTTAAAAGTACTTACGGGCTCTGAATTTCAAATAATTGATTTGAAATTTTTCAATTGAAATATTACAAAATTAAAGAAAACGATTCACTCTTTTCGAATTACTTCAATGAAACTATGAAATATATATATTCCGTAAAACTTACGTTAACGATCATTTTTTTTTTTTTTTTTTTTGGTTCCGTCGAGTGTTCTATGAAAAATACATTAAAACGCCTCTGTATAGCGGCCATTCATATCAATTACTCGTAATATATATTTCAATAAAATTTAATAATACGTTTCGCAGGACCGCATAATATCTAATCTTCTGCGTGGACTTAAAATCTAAAATATAATTATTCTCATTTATTTTCCATCGCTGATGGAATCCTCGATTTTTTAAGTCTTAAGGGATCCGTTCGAAAAAATACGATTAATAATATTCGATAAGATAAAATCCTTGTTAGCACGTAACAAAATCTTAACATAAAATTTAAAATAACTCAGATTTTAGTGTTAAATACCCCAAAACGATTTTAAAAACGAATAAAGTGACTTAAAAATTGAAAACTGTTATAAAATACAAAATGGTGCAAAATAAAATCTTCTTATTCTGATTCAAAAATATATAAAACGTAAATATGTTATTATATCGAATTTTAGAAAAGAAAGCAGAGTACACCAAAATCCCAGCTCTATTTATGACTATAATAAGCATGTTTTTATTTTTCATGCAAATTTAACAAAACATTTCATGAAATATTTAAAAAAAATAAAATTTCATGTAATTTTAAAACGACGACGAGTACTATATTATCCGAGTAATTCACTCGAATGATAATATCATAATATGTGTATTATGAAGGGTTCACCACTATAATAAATATAATAAAATGCGTACGATTGCCGCCTATTTGACGAGCCGAGGCCGGCCGAGTTATATATAAATTAAAATAAATACAAATAAAATAAATTATAATACAATAATATATTTTTATCGTGTAGACGCGCCGGGGTTATAAAGGAGAAGCCTCGCCTGCTGTTTCACAGGAAAATCGTTGGGACTACACATACCACACACACACACACACACACACACACACACACACACACACATATGTATCTGCACGCGCGTACGATAACGTGATTTTATACAATATGCATATTATTATAAAATATAATATACATTGTACTGCACAGACGATAGGATACATAAATTGTTATTTTTTATTCCTCGGGGAGTTTTCGTCTATATATGGCGTTCGACGCGAAGTTTCCATATGCCTATATCTAATTTAGTGCTCTGCGCGATCCGTTATTTCGGGGACAGGACCGGACTTAAAATTTGAACAAAGGACCGAACCGACAGTTATTTTTTTTTGGACTGGACTAGACTGGTAATTAAATTAAATTTAATAAATTGCCGATCCGATCTGGAAACATTTTCGACCGGACTGTATGGCTCCGTTTGTATATATTGCAAAAACAATAATTTTAAAGGATCATGAGGACCGTGACCTAGATCGGATCGACCCAAACCGAACCGAACTGATAATAGATTTTTGCCGAAACCGGAACAAGTCGAACCAAAAATAATATACATTTGACTGGACTGAATTATTACTTCCAAATATTATTGAACCAAGCTACACCGACGTGTCGACGATGTGTATATATAAGGCCCGGCCCAGACTTACAAACGTTATAGTAACGTTATGATTATAACGTTATATATTACAAAAAACCGATTGAAACTCGTAACCGTAATTAAAACGGTAAACAAAAATAATTAAATACACAAATTAAAACATAACGCAAAACGTAATTTATAGAATGTCATTAAGCAAAAAATAGATAAAAATAATTTATAATTCATTTGCTTAAATGTTATAATATTGATTTCGTATAAATATTTATTCCAATCTTAGCGATCAATCCAAGAATTTATTATGGACATTTTCCGAATTAGATATTGTTCTTAACAATATACAATAAACAATAAATGCAAAACTTGTGTAACTTTAAATCTTGAATAACGATAAACGCAAAAATTGTATAAATAATTTTAAACAAAATTTTGATTTCAAACGCAAGCCCTGCTACTACCTATACACTCGCACTCGCATAACACAAATTATAATAATACAATATTATTAAGTTTTGGATAAGCGGTCATAGCGTTGTAGGTAATGTTCTAATGCTCTGCACGGACCATGCAGAACATTGAATAAAACGCCAACACCGTAATAGGGGATTATAATATTATTAATTGTTGACGTAACAATTTTTATGGTTACTTTATCGAGGTACTCTGCAATATTTTTGTTACTCTAAAGTTCTGATTTGAGAATTGCACATTGAAACGGAGAAAATATGTAGGATGACTGATGTCACCGAAAAAATATCTCGATTTAAAATTTTTAGATTTGTTGTATAATGGAGTAAGAAAATTGCGCGGTAAAAACGTATACGAGTATATTTATATATATATATATACTGCTATATACATGTATCGCTCAGTCAACGAGAAAATAATACATCAATTTAAAAGTTATAATATTATTTTCGCGTTAAATCGTTTTTTGTTTCTAATAATATTACCCCCCAAGACATTATATTATTATTATTGTATAAAATATTTGTGTTGTTTTTGTAAATTTTCAAAACTTTTGCAATTTGTAAGTGTATCGGAAAATGACAAAATAAATGATATATACGCGCGTAGGTATATGTATATATAGTCATGGTTTGTTTATAGTAATTGTTAAAAAATAGTTTAGATTTGTTTATTTAAAAAATATTATATTACATGATGATCATAATATGTTATGTATTTCCTGTAGAAGTTTAATAAAATGCCAAAATATCAAAGTATCGAATCGATTTTTTGAGGTTTTGTGTATTAGTAAAAAGTTATAATTGTAATAAAACAAATAATAATTAAAATATGATGTGCTGTTAAGTTAGGCTTTTAATATTTTAGTATTTTAACCAAAATATTACATTAGCAAACTGCTATTATTAGGTATATAATACCATGTCAACATTTCAACGCCAATACATTTTGATAAAATAAATAACATTTTACTAAAAAACAAAATCGCAGTAACGCCCACACTAATATTATAGGTACTTACTCCATAAATATTAAATACTAAATATACGCAAGGTGATTCATTTAACGTAAACATTCATTATATTGAAAATAATAGACTTTTTTCAAAAAATTTTCGTACATAGTTCCAATGGTAGTTTCAAAACAACATTTTTTTTTTTAAATTTAATTTTTTTAAGTTTTATTTTTTTGAATGACAACATACAATTTTAGTTTTACATTCCAAAGCAGAATATTTTTCTTAGTATTTCGATACACAAACATCGAATTTTGAACGAGTAGGTATTTATTATGAATTATACATATTTAAAGTTTTGATGAGCGGAGTAGTGGACCAACATTTTGCGGAGTACCAATTCACTCCGCTCATCAATACTTTAATACTACTCGTCCGAAATTTGATTTTTATCTATCAAAATAATCGGAAAAATAGTTTGCTTTAAAATTGTATTATATGAAATTAAAATTGTATGCTGTCTTCCAAAAATGTAAAAATCTTTACAAAAATATGAAAAAAAAATATATTTCTTTGAAAAAAAATATTGTTTTGTAACAAGTTGAAATCATGTTAGAAAAAAAAGGTTGAAAAAGTTAATATTTTTCGATTTAACGTGTGTTTTATGTTAAACGAAATCATCTTGTATACAGAGCGATTCAAAATTTATATTACAGCCATTTTCATTATATACATTTTCAAAATATAGAAAAATACGAAAATTTTTCGATTTAGAAACATCTACTAAAATGATTTGTATATTTAATAATTTTTTACAAAATATTAAAGAGGTTTTAGGGGCTCAACTTTAGAAACTCAACTCGCGGAACTTATACTTTTTTACAAACACAATATGAAAACTTTCTTTAATACATTTTAGTGCTTGAACAACATTAATTAATTCAAAACTCTATGTTCGAGAGAGATATTTAAAGTTTTTATAAATTTCTAAGTCGACCAACCCCCACAAAATATTGTAAAGAATTTTGAAATATACAAATTAACGATGTTTCTAAATCAAAAAAAACTTTCTTATCCTACATTTTTCCCTATAATTCGAATCAATAAAGTGGCCGTTATATACATTTTGAATCTTCTTGTATAGGTATACTTAAATAACATGCGCTTGTCTTATTGAAATTACCTGTTGGTGCTGTGACTGTATAACAAAAAATAGTTTATCGAGGAAAGGTTTTCTATTTCTTGTATTGTATATGGCCTATGGGTACTTAAATAATAAATTATATATATGTTTTAGTAACCATAGTTCGGGACCGAGGTGCATTTCGATACCTATATATGGTTACAACGAGATATAGCAGTGAACTTCAAGTATTACATTAATTTATTAGGTATGAAGGTTTATGGCGGACCTTCTCCTATATACAACAAGACAAGACGTACTTTCTAACGTTAATAAATAATTGTATAGATATTAATTTATTTTATTTACATTCAAACGTATATACAACGCGTTATAACAATAAGAATAAATAATAATGCAATTTAAAAATGTATATAATCACCGACGCCTGTAATAAACAACTTGAATTATTTACACAAATCGCTATTATTACCAAATCTAAATCAACGTTTGAATGTGGCCATTTATATTGTTCTGTAAATCGTCGAATTAATGATTCGAAATGGTTTCGACCCGGTGATTTGCCTATTTTAAAAACGACGATGTTTTTTACGCACGACTGAAAAATATTATTCCTATGTGGATACTACGCGTTACATATTATGACCTCACATTATGTAATAATTGTATTAATTATTTTTTTATATTTTTATCGCATATTTTAGAAAATATTTGTGTTTTATTTGTAGAACGACAGACGAAATATGCGTTTTGCTTCCGAATACTCAAAGGCTTGGCTTTTAAGATCTCGATTATTAAACGTCAGGAGTAGCGTCCAGGAACACCAGGTCTAACATAATCAAACCTAATCTAAACATAATATAATGGTACCTCTGCTATTACACATCGTCTCAATCCCACAATACCTTCTGTGTGGTGCTAAATTTATGCAGTATTTGAAGTTTTTTTTTTGATGTCGTACTCTGTGATTCAGTATCACTTAACCATAATAACATACCTACCAATTATAGTAATTATATACCGCATAAAGTTAAATAATATTTGAATATTATATATATATATATATATACGCCGTCATAAGGTAATTCTCGACAAGCGCGGCACTTACCGCCATTTTCCCTTTAATAATGAATCCATCCGAATTCTGACTTTTAGAATTTTTCAGTAGGTATATCATTAAAGAACATATTATTTTCAATTATTTAGATTTTTTTACCATTTAAAGATGAATTTCCTGTGGTGTGCGACACCATTTTTTAATCTTGAAACGAGAACTATCATTATTCTTTTTCCGATAAGTCGTTAAGCAGCAGATGCCTTTTTCGTAGATTTTGATGTGAATAAATCAAAATTCAAACTAATGTAGTTTTTGGGTTATTTAACTTTGTGGTCCACGATAATTGGTACGAAAGTTATATGGGCTGTGACGATTTAAAAATATTACTATAATAATAATAATAATCCATCGATATTTTATAATTCGTAAAATTCGCCAAAGTATAATAAAATATATACTAGATTCAAGACTAAATCGGTTTTATATTTTTAAAAAAAGCGATTTTAAATTACCATTATAGTATGCACATATATTAATTTTAACTCCAAAATTAGGTAGGCGTTTGAATTTTAATTTAGATATCAGTTACATCGTAATTTTCAAAAAAAAAAAAATAATAATTTGCTCAAAAATTTACTGTAAAAAAAGATTAGTTTTCATTTGAAAAGAAGAAGTTTATATTGTTGTCACGTGACACTTCTTAAATGGTAAAAAAATATGATTTATTGACAAAACGTGTGCTCGAGTATACTTATAAATTCCAAGAGTCAAAATTTGAATAAATTCATTATTAAAGAAAAAATGAAGGCGATCATGCTTGGCGAATCGCCTTTGTACAATATAAGTATATAATATAATATGATACACTTGTTATTCAAAGTATGTGTATATATATTTTAGTGTATCATTACTTTAAAAAGCAAAACCAGCAAATGTATAGTGCATCCGAGTACATGCATTTTTAGTTGTATATCATAATATAATAATATATAAAAATAAAAAATAACAAATTTAAATAAGAAAAATATTATAACGAAATAAAAAATTAAAATAATTATAACTGTTTTTAAAATAATAATAAAATGCCTGTATGATTATTATTTTATTTACCGATGCGTATACGCCGATTTCGCGGAGTGTAGCAAAAAAAAAAGTTCAATAACATTGATGTTTATTATCATAGACCTTATATACTCTGTATAAGACCTATGTATATTATGCCTACATCATATTTTAATTTAAAAAATAACTCATGGGATACTGATTGTTGTTAATTTATATTTGGGTGTTCGAGCACTGCTGTGGCATTATAATCGGTGACTTGTGTAGGATTTCTTTAAAAGAGGAGACAAGATTAAACAAATATTCTCCTCCACTCGCAGAAGTGCATTGGTGGTCGTAGGTACAATCAATGTTTAATATCGATATCGTTTATAAATTATAATAAATACGAAAATAAATCTTAAATCTTCATAGATCTGCACAGACAATATGAATTAAATCATTAAACGTTCACAAAACAAATTCTAGTAGCCTGGTTTTTTCGGCGTTTTGTCAATTATTTTTTCGACCTCCAATCCTATGTTGTTACGGATCGATAGCATCGCAAGTCCATATTCAACCTGCTCTAAGATTAAAACATTTTATTGTTTATTTATTTATATTATTGTCTACCTATAATGTTGATAGAATGATGAATAGAAAAAAATACAATTGTATATTATTATGTTAAAAAGAAAGATAAACGAGGGGGAGATTTATCTACTCAATCTCCACCCAAAATACGTCACTGATCACAATATTAATAATATATTCTATGACCCAAAACATATCTTTCTCTTCATGATCATTATCTTTTTCTTAGGTTTAGCAAGACGTAATTTTACCCATCCATCCCCTCCAAAAGTCAAAATGTCCTTTTTAGGTTGGAAATCGCTGGTATATTTATAGATACTCGATTTTAATAAAATATTATTATTTGGACGAATAAACAGAGCCAAACCGCAATATAGAAAACGTTCAACTGCATGTTGACCTGCACTCTCTTATAACATTATCTATAGGCTCTCTGGTATTAATTATTATTGCATTACAACAGTAACTCGTATGGCGTTTATATAAGAATCGCGTGTAATACTGCAAGCATATGATATTATTATAATGTACTTGCCTACGCGCAGTTTGATTTGATTTGACACACGCGCATCACTGCAAACATATCTCTGCGGTAAATTTGTTTAAAATATTTTTCGGTGAGGAAATTCTTTGGACGTTTACCCACACGTAGAAAATTTATAAATTATTTAACGCGTACAATAATATCACATACATACATAATATATTGTACTTATTGTAATTACGATCTAACGTGCATCCATACCACCGTTGCATTGCATTGGTGATGGGCACTGAAGCATAATATTATATAAAAATATTCATGTTCGATGCATAATATTGTACAGACTACAGGATGATTCAAAACGTATGTTACAGCCGTTTAATCACACATAAATACCTTAATCAAAACACAGAAAAACGTTGATACGAATGTCTTTTGATACATCTAAAATGACTTATACATTTTATGATTTTTTACAATATATTATGGGGGTTTTAGTGGGTCGACTTTAGAAACTCGAATCGGAGAACCTACACTTTTTTTGCAAACAGGATAATACGAAGACATTTTAGTGCTCGAACAGCATTAATTAATACAAAACTTTATGCTGGAGAGACAGTAATACATTTCTAAATTCGACGGTCCTCAAAGCCCCCTCGAAATATTGTAAAAAATTATAAAATGTACAAAATATTGTTTTACATATTTCTAAATCGAAAAACTTTCGTATCACATATTTTTCTTTATTTTAAATCGGTAAAATAGGCGTAACATAAATTTTGAGTCGCCCTGTATATATAATATTATATATATTATATATATTATATATATACCCTAGATATGTAATATTTCTTGCTGTAAACCGACAACAATCACAACAGTCGATTTTTAGTGGGCCGAAGGACGCGCACAATAACATTATTGTCTAATCGACGTTGGGCATTGTAGCACAACACTCATCTATATATACACAATATAAAAATACAATACAGGAAATATGCGTGAAATCGATATTAAAAAAGTACTATGCACCTGTGCCTTGCAGCTATATAATATAATAATAATATAGTGACTGCATTTTACTAAGTTTTGTAAAATAATATAATAAAGTTTAAACGGCTAAATATTATCACAATGCAAAGCGTAATATTATTATATAATAACATTAGTGTTGTCCTTTTATTTCGATCATTGATTTGTTAAGATAACCCCCCCTCCCAAAGTCATTTGAATAGTGATAAAAATGAGTTTTGTAGAGTTTAGGAATGAGTGGAAATAATTAACCTGTGCCATAAGAGCGTTAAAGATTCATATCAAATATATAAGATTTTTCAAGAAGAAACATTTATTTTTATTTTTTATTGTATGTCAAAATAAATATTTTTTTTCGGTTTCGGCACAAGTATTGATATTTTTCAATACCAACTTTGTAGGTTTCAAAAACCAAATTATATATTTTTAACGGTATCTGTTATACAAAACCGGTGTTAAAATTATGATATTAAAAGGTCAAAAAGTGAGATAATCAGTAGTTACTTGAACAAAACTCAAATGATCTCTGTTATACATTTTTAGCCCAACACGTTTTATTTTTATTTACAATATACTCACTTGAGTTCTTACCGAGTTTACTGATAGTATCATAACATACAATACATCGACCTTACTCGTGGACGGGGTACAGTCGACATTTACTGTACAGCAGAATTATAGTTATGCACTTATAAACTTTTTCCAAATTAAATTTCGATTTCATGTATTGGTAGTGATTTTTACATATTTCAATTTTAATTTTGATTTTGAGTACCGGTATTGATTTTTTTTTTTTTTTGTTTCGGGTTTGTTATCGATATCGTTTTTGGTTTTTATCGGTTATCACAACCAGTTTCAAGCTTTTGCGCGGCAATATTATGCGTTTTCGGCCGTAAGTGTGAACACCGGGCATGGGCTAGGTAGGTTAGGTAGCAGTAGCCGCTCGAAGAAGGTTTATTTGAATCAAATGATTCACAAAAATATTAGCGGTGGGCAATTTGCCATGAGCATAGGTATAGGGGTACTACAGGTAATACAGGGCTTCCATAATTAACTGCGTATATTGGCCTAGGTACTAATGAAATACCCATTATTAACCGCCTATTAATTTTACTATTTGGAGTACAGCGAGAAACATTTTAATGGTGGGTAGTTTAAAAATATTAAAAATGAGTCAAGGAAAAAAAAGTTCAAGACGCCACTACAGTTAGGTAGTACCTACGAGTATTGAAATTTAAAGACGCAATATTTTAATATGAGCGCTGAGCAGTATATAATATACAAAAATATACACATAATATAACAAAAAAATCAACATGTACTTACACACTATATAATAAATATATAATATATTTACTATATAATGTACTAATATATATTTCATTCCACATCCACGCCATAATAATAATAATAGTAATAATAGATTAAAGTTAATTATTCCGCGCAATTCTACGAGCGTCTGTATTATTATTATTATTATTATTGCTCGCAGCTCTCTCGAGCAAAAGTATTATTACAATACTCTAGAGTATTCGAAAATTCGGTTTATTCGAAATAGCTGCACACATGTAGGTACTTTGTGTTCTTTATAATGTACTGCTCTATATACACACATATTATATTTACTTGTACACACGTGCAGGTATATACTTCTAGATTTGTATATATTTGTGCAACATATATAACATATATTATATTATAATGTGTTATTATGGCGATGTGTACTAAATGTAATTCGTGTATGCGTTAGGAAAAACAATAGTGATAAATAATGATGACGGTAATGCGTAGTTAGAACCCGCGGACTTTAATGCGCTAATAAGCACAAAAATACCCTTAAAAAAAAATAATAATAATTAATTATCACGAAACGTAAAAAAATTGAATTTATCATTAAACAAAATTTATAAATTAATAATGATATTATTCTCCTTTCCCCGTGAAATTCCCATAAAAAAGCTCAAACGAATAAATTTATTTATCTATTTTATACGGCGGTATAATAATATAAACTGCGGTGATGATTTTTCTCTTAATTGGTTGAGGAAAATAGTATTAGGTAGGTACCTTAAAATATCGAAAAATTAAAAAAAAAATTAAAATCAGTCGTCTGGATTCGGACGATAATAACATATTTTTAGCTAGGAAATAGTATAGTCATGCAAGCTCACCGATTCGGTACAAAAAAAAGTAATGAAAACGTTATCTATCATCGACATTAGACATCCTGCAGATCCTATTCATGCAAATGAATATTTTAATAAAAATAAAGAATATATAAATGAATTGAGTCAAATTAATAAAAAAAAATTTGAATTTAATAAATATTTTAAATTTTTACCATACTGATGTGACAATGTCCAATGTGACAAATTAACAATAGAAATAAATAAATAAATTAAAAAAAATAAATTCATTAAATATTAATTTTTATATTGCATACATTTCAAAAATTTCAAAAAATGTCTAGACATTTCCTCTGTGAATTTCGCAAAAATTGAATTTATGAAATTTTACATCACCAGGCGCAGGACGTCCCATTAATACACCAAGTACCTATTGACCTATTGACTATTTTTTTACTTCTTTGACGCAACTTTTTATGCAGCATAAGATGGGTCACTTTTCAGAATTTCAAAGTGGCTATAAAATTATTATATTACATATAATATTATGACTTAAGTATTGTATCGTGAATAAACGTTAAACGAAGGTTTGCGATTGGCTATGGCGGAACGATAGGTCTCGTGTCGTTGTCGCGACTTTAAATACATAATATTGGCTGGTATCTATATATAGAATAAAATTTCGAACGACGATTTTCAAAAATATAATCACGATCAATGCTTCGTCCTCGTCATTTGCAGATTGTCAAAGGGGTTTTCGATTTTTCACAAATTTTTTCTGGTCAATCTGTGATACAACGTAACACAACATATTATTTTACTGCCGATTTCTATTCGATAGGGTATTTGACATTATGTTCTTTATAGCATATTTTTATCGCATGAAAAACATAATAGTACATAATAGTATTATTATTATAGGTAGGTAGCACGACTATCTTAAGTTCACAATTTCTTCGGTCCGTTAAGGACTTTCAAGTGTGTGTGTGCGGTTATACCAAGTGATCCATTTAACGAGAGATGTTTATTATTTCAAAATGTATTAAAGTTTTTGAAAATATTTTATTTTTTATAATATTTTTTAATTTCATAATTTTTTGAAGTTTTTACTTTTTTTTAATTACGACATACCGCAGTTATAATTTCACACTACAAAGCAGAATATTTTGAGTTATACCACTCCACTCCGCTCATCGCTGTACTGCTCGTACAAAATTCGATTTTTGTGCATCGAAATACGCAGAAAAATATTATACTTTGGAATATTAAATAATTAAAACTGTATATTATCATTCAAAAAAGTAAAAAAAAACTTTGAAAATGATAAGGTTCAAAATATAATACGAGTATTTATATTTTTTTAATGTTGTTTTGTAATGACCATTGTATTGTAACCATGTAATAAAAATATTTTTAAAAACGTTAATACTTTTTGGTTTAATGAGTGTCTTATGGATCACTCGACAGGTATTGGTACACTAATACTGCTCCATCTTATGCATAAGCAAATGTTAAATATGCTTATTGTATTAATTTAGGGGAGAGCGAGGCAGATTTGAATGAAATTTACATTTTAATTTTTTGACAATTTTGTATTTGATAGTTATAATCTAGAGGTTTGCGAATACTATTTGACTCATAAAAACCTCATAATATTATATTAAAGTTTGATAATAATATTATAATATAGGAACATTGTTTAAGCTTTGTAATTACTATATAGGTATTTGTATATACTTTAAACACTTAACAATACTTTTAAACCATATTTTTAAGACATCATTATATAAGATAGGTACATATATATTTAAACAAAATTAAAAACAGCATATAAAAACTATACTCATTTGTAAAATTGATAAGGTTTCATCTCAACCCACATAATAATTTTCAAATGAAACTTTAGGGATAACCAAGACTCCTTCATTCTTTTTTATGTTACCTAACACTCTTGGCTTCGGTAATAACAACTCAATGTCTGAATGTGATATCCGATCGATAACTGCTTCTTCGGGGTAAACAATTACTATGTCACCTGTTTTCTTTTTCAAAAATGATACCTCATAATATTATGACCATCGTAGTCTACACGTCTGACAAAAAAAATGTACTTTTCACAGTATCATATTTAATCAGTACCTACGTTTTCCATGTACGTAAAACGGTCGATTATGCATTAAAGCCTATTATATAGGTTGGTAAAATACGATTGAGCATAACACGACTGAGCATACAATATTAATTTATCCGACGTTGCCAAATTCACTTTGCCGAAATGTTGTAATTAATTATTTTTACATATTGTTATGATTTTTCAAATATTATGATACCAAACTACACGACCAACGAGCTTTGTGGACGTGTTATCGATTAATAAATATTTATATAATTCCGGAGCGACATTAGTTTTATCCGTACAATTATTATTAAACGCGACGTTTTTAACATTTAGCTCTGGGGACACATTAAAGTTATTGAGATAAGTGACTGTTTCAAAATATTTTAGAAATAATTTAGTTTATGGTGTTCAATCACCTACTATAGTCGTGCCACATAGTGCGATAGTGCGTTAAAGAATTTTAGATTTTATTTTGAATTTAAATAATATATAACAATATTATTTTATTATAAAGAGTCAAATAATTAGTCCTAGTGAATTTATATAAATATAAATTATAATTGGTACCTAAACGAAAAAAAGATAATCTTTTGGAATATATGTGCTTACTAATAATAAATATTCGACAATATTATTCTCATGTTGAGATAAAGGCTTAATGTGATCAAAACTTCTGGAGAACGAATTAATATTTTTTGTATAATATAGTTCAAAATCACAAATGGCAACATGGAAGAGTTTTTTATGTGCTCAATCGTGTTAGTTTTTTTTGTATTTCTATATCCTCTAATTCGCCAACAAATCTGCAGCTCAATCATGTCTTAAAAATGGTGTTTTATGCTTAATCGTGTCATAGCCATATAATGGGTAAGTCCTATCCGAAAATAAGAAAAAAGTTGTTTATCCGCTTAAATTTTCACGGATGACGACGAGATATTATTTTAACGTCACTGTGGGTAGCATATATATATATATATATATATAGTCGTTGAGTACATAATATTACGCACTCTCACGATGAGTGTCGAATATTATTATAAGCACCGCAACGATTATTACATTATGAGAAATTTTGTTGCGCCAAGTCTACTACACATCGAATGCAATATCTTATCATTCCAAATTATTCGTTCCACTGTAATCCGATGGGAATTATTTAGAATTTCGTGTACGCAATAATAATAATATACTCGTACATAATATTATATAAAGTGATTCACAGCGAACATGCCCAACTTTTTTTTTTCAATAATGTATTATCTATTCGAAATCTGATTTTTAGAATTTTTAGATATACCCACGTCTTAAATACTATATCTTTTCAAATCCTTGAGATTTTTCGTATGGCTCGGGGAGTGTCCCGCGGAGATATAAAAGTCTGCATTTTAAATGAAAATCCCTTCTCCATCATTTGCTACTGTAAATTGTTTAGCGAATAAGTTTTCTGAAAATTTTGACGCACCTAATTCGAAATTCGAATGAATAGTTTTCGAGTTATTTTAACTCATTGTGTGTTCAGGGTAATATAGATCCATAATAATAATTGGTTTGGAAGATTTGGAGGCTACAATGATTTGGACAATTTTAGTAATTAATATTATGATCAAATCAAATTCACCTTACTAAAAGATAAAAATATTTCATCGAGTTAAATTACAGATAATTAAGTATTAATAAAATTGAATAATCACAAATAAATTAACCTTTATAATATACATAATATTATAAGAAATAAGGTAAAATATTTGGTGCTATGTTGCTTAAAAAATGAGCCTGAGACAAAAATAATAAAATTGAGAAATTTTCAGACAATTCTTTTTACAAAAAAAAATTATCTTGTGAATTTATCTAGATAAGATGAAAAATAAATAAATAATTATCTAGAATTATATTGATTTTTGACTGTATATATGTATTATAATAATGCAACAATAATACCGAAATCAGTTATGGCGGGGGGGGATCATTCGTTGTTGTATTTTAATACCCGTACAATACCTGCAGCTTTTCAAAGCGTCCACGAAGAAGAAAAGAAAAAGGAAAAAGAAAAAGAAGAATGCAAATAAAACCGTCTTGTAATAATCATATTATGTAGACATGTGATAATAATATAATGAAAATGTTTTTATATAACTTATAAAGAAAACGGAATACGAGTCGTATAGTGTTTTGCCAACTTTTAAGGGGCAGACTTGTTTTAAAATTACTCGTTGCACTTAAGACGATATTATTCAATTTATGAAAATACGTATACAATTCGACTCCGGAAAAACTTTCGAGTCTCGAGTTCGGGCCGTATACATATATATGCATACCTTGCATTGTTGTTATTGTTGTTATTATTATTATTATACGTGCGAAATAACTACTGCGCGTTACACGACGACGATACGATGCGAGTGCTTAATAATAATAACGATATCTCGTTATAATATTATAGACTCGATTTATTGTTTCACGATATTGTTATCATAATTATTATTATTTATTCTCGCAGCCGCAGCAGCAGGGTTCGAGGCGAATCGGACGGTTTTTTCTCCTGGCCCGCGTAGTGGTGGCCGGAAAACCGCGTTCATGCGCGATTTTCCCGGGCACTTCCACGCGATAATATAATATAGGTACATTTTCCCAATCGCGTAGGTACCGCGTATAATATGTAATTACTGTGCCGGGAAACCGTGTTATTAAGCTGCCGCGGCGGCGACGGCGTCTTATCGGATTTTTCCGTTTTAAGTGCACCCGTAATACAAGCAGGTCGGTCGTGTACTTCGGTATACCGCGTTCGCGATGCCCGAATAACGCGTTCCGGTGAAATACACGCCGCCGCTCGTCTTATCGAATAAAACATAATTTGTAGTATAAAACGTAATTTATACGCAATAAAACGACTCTGCCGGCGAGCGAAATAATAATAATATTAAGTTGAGCGCATAAATAACCGAAATAAAACAATGTCCGCGATCATTTTGTAGGAGGCGAAATAATAAAAGCGGTGCGGGTATCACGCGATGTAGTATAATATTATACTAATATGGATTATAATTTATTATTAGTAGAGACCGAAATTGTATTATGCGCTGAAAAGGTGCTAGATATGATGCAAATATGCACGGTAAAAATGGCAAAAAAAATGCTCTTGTGTGTATGGAAAAATTCAAAATATGCAGTATACAGGGTGATTTGCGAAGCATTTTATAATGAATTTATTCGAATTTCATTTTCGGAATTTTTTATCGTGTACTCAAAGCCCGTTTTTTTCAGATTCCTAAGTCTTTCCTGCACTGCTTAAGGATATATTGTCCAGCTGTGGCGGTAGAAACTTTTGTTTTCCGAACGAGAACCTCCTTTTTTACTATAAATTATTCAGTTATTATAAAAGTACATTATTTAGTTCTTATTTCTTTCGTTTTAAGTTTACAAAATATGGTTAATTATCTGTTGTTAAATATATTGTAATAAGTTTTAACTTTTATTTTTTCGAGATATAGGTTACATTGGGTTACTTTTTTCTGCAATTTATGAGGTTCAGCAGTTATCTACATAAAAATATATATTTATACTATATTATAATAAATAAAAGTTATATGACAAGCTTGTCTTGTATTTTTATTTTAAAAAACCTGAGCACCCTGCTAGCATACGCATTCGGTAAGAATTAGTGCTCTGCGTGGTCCGGTCCTAACATGTAAAAACTGTCAACTCTTTGGTGTAGTCGATGGTCGGCTTTATTAAATTTAATTTAATTGCCAGTCTAGACCGGTCTAAAAAAAAAATGTAGCTGTCGGTTTGGTTTGAATTCGGTCCTTTGTTAAAATATTAAGTCCGGTCCGGTCTCTAAAATAACGAACCGTGCAGAACATTAATTCCATGAATATTATGTAAACATGTGCATACGGTTCTGGTCTCCGATAATTATAAGTATTATTTTTTTTTTTTGGTGCCTGCCTACGTGTGTCCGTCGCAACACGTGCTGAAAATTGTCAGGACGAGAACAACACAAATTTTAAAACGAACATGAGTGTTATAACTTTACAAACACGTGGCGTCAGTTTCTGCTGCTGCTGGCGCTTATATAATGTCATCACGTTATGCCATGTAATGAGGTATTACATAACGCACGAGCTTGTTATAGACGTTCGCACCGATCGTTCAAACATTTCCGGTACAATAAAATACAATTTTATATTATTATATTACACGACGTGTAACCAGTGCTCAAATCGGGAACGAATCGAAGTGTGGACAGGAACTATCTGCAATTAATACGATTTAAAAAATGTGCTACAATTATTAAAAGTCCGCCAAGTCACGACACAATAAAATATAACGATTCCAACGTGTGCCTGCAGTGACAGTAAGGATTGGCCTAGTTAATCCAAAAATAATACGTTAAAACAAATATTTTTTGAACCGCGTGATAGTTTTAAAACGAAATATTCAAATATTTTATATAGTCAACGATGGCAATAAACCCTTTTGTGAAAATTTATAACCCAATGACATTATTTTGGTCTCGTAATCATAATTAATTATTACTTTGAGTGTTTGAGATTTAAATATTTTTTAATAAAATTTTAAGACGTCCGAATCACGAAAATTATGTATGTTTATGATAAAGAAAAATAAAATTATTTTGCAAAAACTGACTGTTCCAGTGAAATGAATTAATGAGGGTGCTTTCAAAATATAACAACAATACAGTATAAGAAGAATTTGCCCCGTATTCCCCCCGCCACCCTCCTCATATACGAGTGCTGTGTAAAATAACTTAAGCAACTTTCTGTTAAAGATATTGATTAATTTTAGTTTGAATGAACATTCCGAAGTACGTGCAGCTGGCATTATTGTTTTGGCGTATATCTGTAGAGGTGACCAAACTCTTTTTGATTTAGTTTTACTGAGAATATTATATTTTTTCTTTGAAGATTTACTGACAAAAAACAATATTTTTTTATTCAGTAAACGCGCTGATTCGGTAAACGTAAGAAACATTTTAAATTCAAAAAGCATATAAACTTGTTTTTAATATTTTATATGAGAATGGACTGGCGTAGGTATACTGTCTTGTTGACATTTAAATATTTGAAATCAAAAACATATTTAAATTCATTATAAACACAACAAACAATGAGAGAATAAAATTCATAAATATTTGGACAATTCTGGAAAATGTTTAGAAAAAAAATTTCTCTTGGGAATTTATCTAGATAGGTAAGTGAAATATTTAGCTAAAATAAATATCGAGGTAACTCGTAATTATTTTACTAGATAAGACGAAAGATAAATTGATCTATTTAGAAGAGTCCTAACACTTGATTGCAGGTGATATTATTGTGTGGCCATGGGTTTGTTTGTGTGTTTATTCCCCCTTTCAAATCCGTTCGAAAACCATTGATCGATGTGCGCGAATAAACAATAATAATAATATTATATGCATTGTTGTGTGTGGCGCGCGTGTGTATACCTGTCGCCTAATGCAAGTATACCTATTATGTTTAGGTACCTGGTATATACCAACATTGTACAGGCTGATTCAACGCGTGCATGATCAGTGCTCCCCCTTTCCTAGTTTAATCGTGCATATTTTAAAATCGTGATTTCGTAATTTTTCGATTATAATTAGGTAGTATTACTTATACGCGTATAGGGCCCTATAAAATATGTTTTTAGTTTTTTTACACTTTTTAGTGTGAAATTTTCATTTCTACCTACTGATGTGCTATATGACTAGAGCTCAGAACTTAATGCACATAAAAAGTACAAATATTATGCTTTAAAAATATGCACTTTTTTATTTTACTCGCAATTTTATATTATTATAATATAATAATATAAATTATATTATATTATATTATTTATGTTTTATAATTTTTACTAAATATTTAAAACGGTAAATTCTATGTCGACTATTAATAAGGATTTTAAAAATCCAATAAAATTGACTATACTTAGCGAAAACTCTTAAAATAAATATACATTAGAATGTATTTATTTTCTTTTTATTGTCAAATTTTCAAGTCGTATTATAAACTTATCGTTCATCATCAAATCTGTTCTAAAAAATAGTAAAATTAAGAAATATTCTCTTAAAACATCACGAAATATGCAAACAATTTCTTTCACTAAATGAACTTTTAGTATTTTTTTCGTAGTGTCGGGAAATGAATTTCGAACTCACTTAGCAATAAATCTAATAGCTCCAAAAAAAAAAAAAAATGCAACTACTTCCGAACCCTAGCGATGACTATAATGTACATCATATATCGCGCCATGATATTGCCATATTTAAAAAATTCCAAAAATAAAAGTATGATAAGATCACAAATTATACCCATAATAGTTAAGTGATAAAATGAAATGTCGAATCACCCTGTATATATAATTATTGAAAGCGAATTGCGTGTACACGCCGCACTGCACTCGACACCTATACATTATTATGATAATATATATAATTATTACAATACACTTTCGACCGAATAACGTTATTGTGATGCACGGTAGGCACTCATGGGCCTACGGTGTACGATATATACATGTGTATAAAATATAATAATATATTATAACACAATACTGTTATACGGTGCTATCGGCGTTATATAATATATATATATATACGCATAGGCGCGTATTTTCCGCCTCTTTTTCCGTCCGTCAGCGTCCGTCCGACAGCGTCACGATCGGATGAAACGGTTTTTTTTTTCAAATTGTTCCTACCCGCCTACTCGCCTACCCACCTACCCACACATACAAATGTGTGCCGACTGTACAGCATAGTGCGGCCAATGATAGACAGTGGTTATATGTATATTATATACTAGTATACAGAGTGATCACCAACCGTGCTCTTATCTAAAATCATTTTTTATGATTTTTGATTAATCTTAGAGTAAAATCGCCTACAGTAGACGCCGCTTATAAAACATACGAATATGAGATTCAGTCCCTTATTAGACTCAAAACCGCTTGAAACAGTCCGGACGTATCCAAATTTATTAAAAAAAAATTCGGTTATAAGAATCAAATTCCGTAAGAAAAATTGTAGAAAATAAACTTTTATGTTGGTTATTATTATCTATCACTGGTTTCTAACTATTCCATGTACTATGTACGTACAATAAATTTTATCGCATTTCAAATTTATAAAATTTTAAAATATATGGAAGTTAATTTGTATAATATATATTTAATTAGTAATAAGTATATATGTACTATATATTTATAATTATTTAATAATACCTAATAATATCTGATATGTAATAGGTAAAGTAGGTAGAAAAATAAAGTGAATAATTAATTAAACATTTTGTTAGTTTTTTTTTCCACTTCGCCTATAAGATTCAATCGGTTATAAAACTCACTTTGTGCTGGTTGCAATCCGAGTTTTATAAGCGGCGTCTACTATATTACAAAAATTATAGAGGATAATACTTTTGAGGGTATGACATATCGGTTTTAAATTTAAATATTATATGACTTTATATTCGACTTTCAAAATTAAAAAAGAAATTGTTAATTTAAACAATGTCTAAATTTTTCGAGACATTATATAGACAAATCAATATAATGTCATCATACCCTCAAACATATTATTCTATATCATTTTTATAATGAGTATTTTACTCTGAGATTACTCAAAAACATAAAAAAAAAAAAATGATTCTGCATAAATGTCTATGTTGTGTGTCGGCCAGAGAGAGAAAACAAACAGTGCGCTGATATCTTCTTTATAATGAATTTATTCAAATTCTGGTTTCCGGAAAACGGTTAAATTAATAGTATTGTCTACAATGCGGAAGAATAGTGAAAAAGAGGTAGAAATATTTTTAATTTATTGACTATGTTTATTCACGTGTGTTTATCGTAGTCGTGATGGAAAAAAACATTTGTTTAAAATTAAAAGAAGAACATAATATAAATACTTACTAAACTACGTATAACTAATGTGATGTTTGAAATTGCTGTTTTCGCAAAAATTAATATCCGGATCGATCGGAGTTGTTGTTGCGATCCTCAAACATTTTTCAAGGCGCTTGTCTGAAATATTATATAGTTCACCGATTCTTACTTTTGGTGTTTTTCGTTCTCAACGTTCGTTCATTCTTTCATTCGCATACTCGATTAAACCAATATATAAAGTATATCAATAGGTTTTATTTTTAATCATTTTTTGAAGTAAAACGTCTTTACAGAGCGGGTACAAAAAAAAAGAAAAGATTATCGCCCGTCACGCTATCCTACAGTCATCAAATACATTTTTATATATTCGATGACATATTAATACATAATATCAATTTATAACACTTAGAGTACGCATATATATACATAATGATTCAAAATATATGTTACAGCCACTGTATTGATTCGAAATAGAGAAAAATGTACGATGCGATTTTTTTTAAATTTAAAAACATCGAAATCGATTCTAAAAAAATATTATACAATGTACAAATTATTTTAGATGTTTCTAAATCGAAAAACTTTCGTATCCTACATTTTTCTGAATATTTATGTGATAAAATGGCTATAACATAAATTTTGAATCACACGAAATCTCGATTCACGCTTAAATTTATACTTTTAAAATATTTCGATTGAAAATTTAATTTTCTTTTTGTTTTATTCCAATAATAGACTTAATATTATTCCATCGGTTGAATGGCTCTGAAAGAAGTTTTACTTCATCCACGCGTACTCTCAACATGGTATTAGTTTTCCTCATAAACTCATAATATACCTAATATATAAATACTGTAACGATTGTTACATCATTACCTTATACTTTATAAACATAATATGTACAATGTGTACGTATTATACACACATTTATATTAATATTTCTTATACACATAACATGTACAATACGCTGACTAGATTTTTATTATTAAGTCCCTCCTGTTTTGCTCCACATTTACTACTGTAAATCTACAGTCAAATATCAATATGCAAGAGAACAGTAGTTCTCCGCGATACCATCACGCACACCTGAACTCCGAGACAGACCCACATTTTGGTAATCTGGTTCGTAAGTAATAATATAGTTTTATGTAATAATAATTATTTGAATCAGTCTATATTTATCTGTAATATTAAATTCCTAAATATCACTCGTGCTCCCGAGTTACCGTTAAAATATATTCAAAAGAAACTAACTTCTTCCCTGAATATCCTATTTTTAACTGGTCTTCTCCAATTACTTTAGAGTACCAATTGGCGATTTTAAAATTTACGAAGAGGCCACGTCAAAAACTTATCACTGACCGTGGGTTGAACGTTCCAGATCTAATAAGAACTAATAATATCTAATAAGATATTACATACAAATATCGTAAAATGGTAACCGTACCTATATAGGTAGGTATGATTCAAAAAATTTCGGAAAATCGTCGAAAATTATGCTGCTCAAACGAGACGATCCTGCAGAGCACAGCACGATTTATGTGCTTATCCGAAGGCCGCAGGAAAAGGAATAATTTCGTCGTCAGAAATCGCACTCTCTACGAAAGCCGTATATAATTTTTCCGCTTTTCCGGGGTGCTTCTATAGAAAATAGACTATTGCAAAATTACGTTTTATTTATTGACGACTTTTTCGGCGCACAGTACCGTCGGGGCCCGTGTCCAATCACCACCGCTCTTGTGTGTAGGGGAGTTTAAAACTTTCGGAGCACGACCCTTTGTGCGCGAAAAAGTATTGATGGCGAAAAGCCACAAATATAATAATAAAACACGTCATCGTACACACATTATTACATAGAACCGATATATGTGTTGCAAATCTGTATAGAGCGTCTCCAAATCTAATAATATTCCTAGATCCATACAGACGCGGTCTCCTGAGGGTTTCCGGACTTTTTTCCTCTCCCTCTTTCACCCTCGACTTTCGAGTTGAAAACATGACCAAATAGATAATAATAATAATGTACACTTTGCAGGATCGTACAACGTTATGACGAGGTATCTAAACACTGCGTACAGTGTGTTATATTATATACGTAATTGAATTACAGTGAAACCTCCGAATAGCGGACACTCTTGGTCGAACACAAAAAATTTCGTCCACTAATCAGAGGAGGTACATTTTTAAAAGTTTTTCATAAAGGGTTGTTGATATAATAATAGTTTACAATCCAAACGTTGTACAACAATTGCGTGTATCGTTTATCGTTTTATGGTTAAAAATAATATCTAATGTGGAAAACACCTCCGGTATGGAATATAGCAAATTTTTGGATTGATTGCTAAAATAAAAATAAATCTTGTGAAATAAATATTTCTACAAAACCAATATCATAACTTTTAAGTGGGTAAATGTATTTTAAATTTTTTCATTTTGTGTTAATTTTTGTTTAATGATAATTATATATAATAATATATTTTGTTAATCTTTATGTTTTATCATATTTAATTATTTTTGTTTACCGTTTTTCGTTTCAATTAATCTTACAAATTTCAATCGTTTCTTGTCACACATATAACGTTATCATAACGTTCGCAACTCCGATTAACCCAATACAATAGTCGTAACACGATTGACATTGTTGTCTAGTTATACTTTGTTCGTTTTCTTCATTTTCTTCTTCGCTACTTTCACTCGACGATTTATAGATTCCGAGACCGTGAGGCTTACGCGGTATTTTATATAATATTCTCATTGCAGCAACGGATTTAGACGTACGGGCTAAGGACCGGATAAACGCAATTCCGTCGTGTCCCAAAGCCCGCGCTCGTACCCATATATACGTATATTGTGTTTATGTGTACGGCAGGTACTGCTGGAATTATAGACGCAATATTAAACAGTATATACGTCGTGCGACGTCTGTCCGGATAAGACTCTAGGAGATCCAACTGCTCCGAGCTGTCGTCGCCGCCGCGCACGTCGGTTGTCGTGTGACAAACAAGCGAGCACGCACGCACGCACGCACGCATAAGGGTGCACGCGCGTGTAGGGGTGGAAAAAAAATGGAAAAAGAAAAAACCCTGCAGATTTCAATCGATTACACATCGCTCCGACCGCCTATAGGACTGCACTTCCTGCTGTCGTCGCAGCGGCGGCGGTGGCTGCGGATCCTGCTATCCTGCGCCCTGCCGCACGTCCCGCCGTCGCGCGAACCCCTCGTGCGCGCGTACGCCCCTCGTTCGACACCCTCGCCGCCACGCGCGCGCGCACGCACACACTTACCCTCCTCCTTCCACCACCCCATCCCCCAACAACGCGCTTATACGGTCTTTCGCGCGCGTATTGTATATATATATATTATATATACGGTTTAAGTTTGACATCCGCCGTCGACCATGTACGCAATACAGAGTGCTGTACAGGGTGATTCACCCCCGCGGTTTTTTTTTCTCAAACAACGGATTCGTCGAAAGTCTGGTTTTTGGAATTTTCAAATATACCTATACTCGAAGACCGCATCGTGTTTTCAAATTACCCATCCGTTTGAGGATTTACAGCGGAAATGGGTTTGACCGCACTCGTTTGAAAAACAGCTAATATGCATGTATTTCCATTTTCCGCGATACGGAACACTCATCGCCTTAAATGGTACAAAAAAAATCTCAAGATCTCAAAGGTATTCGATGGTTTTTGATGATATTATATTTGAAAATTTTAGAAATCAGATTTCGAGTTGGTAACTGCGTTGTTGAAGAAAAAGGGAGTGAATCACCCCGTATATTATATATATAAGTTTGACAACTGCCATATATATAATATACAGGGTGATTCACCCCGGCACGCTCACCACCGTTTTTTTTCCGTTTCTAATGGATTCGAAATCTGGTTTTTGGAGTTTTCTAATACCTACTCGAAGACTTTTGTCATATTTTCAAATTATCTTCGTAAAGTTGAATAGTTATTCAAAAACCACTAGTTCGATGTTTGATTTTGATATTATTATGTCAACATTTTCAGAAAAAATTATTCGTTAAATAATTTACACCGGCATAAAAGGAAGACACTCATTTGAAAAAAAGCTAATGTGTTTGTATCTCCATTCTCCATAATATTATATATAATATAAGATACTCGTCTTTAAATGGTACAAACAAATCTCAATAATTCGAAAATATTATGGTTTCAAGAATTTTTTAAAATCAGATTTTGAGTAGGGTGAATCATTACGTATTTTATGTACGCATAAGACTACGTAGAGCCGTATGACGCGAATCGACTGGTCGTGTACATGCGCGCGAGCTCAAACAATTTGTTTAATATATTATTATACCGAGACAAGCCCTTTTGACCAGGTCTTGCGTTTGAAATTAAAATTTTATTTCACGTTAATAGCAGTCTAAACGTCGTACGACTTTTGTGTTTATCGTGAAAATTAATTTCAAATGCGGAAATATCCCGGATATGGAATATAATAAATTCTTGAATTGATTGTTAAATCGCGTGAATAAATATTTCTACGAAACCAATGTTATGACTTTTAAGTAAATGATAGATTTTTAATTATTTCGTTTTGCGTTATTTTTCGTTTAATGATATATTATATTTTGTTAATCGTTATGCTTGGTTTTGTGGTATTTTATTATTTTTGTTTACCATTATTCGTTTTAATTACGTTTGCAAGCCCCCGCTGCTTTTGAGTTTTGACCATTTCGATTTCGATATTAGTTTTGTTTCTGCTTTGCGCAACCGTCGATATTATAGAT
This sequence comes from Pentalonia nigronervosa, assembly GCA_014851325.1. Lineage (NCBI taxonomy): Eukaryota > Metazoa > Arthropoda > Insecta > Hemiptera > Aphididae > Pentalonia > Pentalonia nigronervosa. The sequence continues at coordinate 31,845 of JACXSJ010001806.1, read as the reverse complement.
ACTTCTATAGGTCTTGTAGCATATTGTTGTATAACAATTAAAAATTAAAGATAATAATTAATTGCTATGAATACATCACGATAATATGTATAATAAATTCAAGGCCCCGGGGAGGGATACATTTTGTAACCCGTTATTATATTACGGACAGACTGCGTAATGATATGACATTATTATATCAAACTTACCCTCTTCAGAATCGAGAAGAGACGATTTAGACACAGCAAAAATTATGATTCTTATATCAATAAAGTCGATTAAAAGTATACAATTGACGATTCTTGAGCTCTATTAAAATTAAAGAGATATCCATAATCTATAAAATATACAAATCAAAGGTACCTACGCCATATCTGTTCTGACTTTTATTATTACAAATATTTACTCTTATCCACGTTACTGCGATAATACAATTAATTATTATTCATTGTTTTATATTCTTTAAAGCATGCTGGTGTTAATTATTAAGTATCCATGAATAAATAAATAAATAAAATAAGTATTCGTAAATCTAAATTCTAAAAATTACTTTTGACCTATATTAGCAATACAGCGGAGGCGCTATTATTCTTTAATCGTAATAATAATACAGCACGTGGTACCCAAGACATATTTTTCAGGTGAATAATTTTACACACCAATCTCTCCAAAACTCAAAATTGAACGGGTTTTTTTTTCGTTTTATTGTTAATATTTGTAAATATTAGGTACCGCCACTGAGTTATATAAGGTATCATCATTGCTGGAATAGTGATTAAAACCATTTAAAAAAGTTACCAAACAGTGACCTATTATCTTGTTTCTAACAACTTACTATTTTTAAATATTTTTATTTAAATATTCTTCTACCCTTATTTTTAACATGTAGCAACTGCTACAGGAATGAATACAGCACTGAACATGTATATGTTTATAGGTATGACGTAGGTAGTATATATCGGATTGCATATATTAAAACTCACAATGAGGTATATATTATGCAGTCGAATAAGTCATGACGGATACGACCGGATAATTTGGATGACCGATTAAAGTTATATTTTACTTAAAAAAAAAAACTGACCGACTGTCGGTTGGTTACAACTTACACAGCCGACCAACAACAAACGGTTTAACGATGACTATCGAGAAAAAGTACTATCTAACGAAAAACAAATACTATTCTAGGTCACACGATTAGAATAAATAACTATGTTTTTGTTTTAATTTAAACTGCAAAACACGAATAATAGTTTTATTAAATTAATTTAAACTCTAATGAATAACTCCGGAGTAGCGATACAAAGAGGAAAATATTATAATTTCATATAAATACCATCGAAATAGTTTTGAATGAAAAACATAATAATATCTAAAAATGCTTCCCATTCGATCGATTTCCTTTGGCATTTGGCATTTACCCCGTCGTCGGTCGGTTGCAGATTATTCGTTATTCGTCGACTACAATATAGTCAGTCATGTTATACCTAATAACCGATTTATTTACTCGTTGTTTACGCTTTCTACCGACTCGGTCGTATTAATTGGTATATATTTTACGAGAGTACTGCAGATCAAAAGTTGTGCCTGGTCGATGTCGCAGTCGAAATAGAAAATATTATATTCTTGTTATAGCCGAAACCGTTTTGTTTTTTCATTCCGTCCGCAAGTCACGCGAACACTGCGCGGGCCGTAATATTATCAGCCGACCGGCCGTGGGCGATGGTCCACTGCGGTAACCGTCTGCAGCAGTTAATATAATATATGACGCAGTGTCGGCGGACTTTTCGAGGGGTGCAGAGGCCGCCAGCTGGGAGTGGGACGCCACCCCGGGGTTACTACCACACGACTCGTTTTCTAAACGTCGTCTAGTAGCGTGTATAATATACTATTCGAATCAATCCCTCGCCCTAACACATATCGTGTACCTAATTATAAAATATATTACAACGATATACATATATATTACATACACGATAAACTAGTCCGGGGCTCGAGACTTTTAGCACTTGAAATCGTCAAAAGAGCGCTCGAAGACATCATTATGAGCGCTAGAACAAGCATTTATAAATCATAAAATTAAATAAAAATATTTAATCTAAAAAAAAAAGCGACCTGAAATACAAAAAAACCAGAAACAGGTTCTGCATGTTTTTCTTTTTACATAATAAAGTATACTAGACATTTTTGCGATCGAATAGCATTATTTGTATATTGATTACGCAAATTTCACGAAGCAACAGTGAAATAATATTATTGTTTACCCAGAAATCAGCGACAAACATGAAATATTTTATATCAATTGGTTTCTACAAAATCTAGTTCTGTTTTAAACATTTGAATATTTTTATTACTTGACGAAGACAAGTTCCGACAAATAGATAAGATAACAAAGACAGACAAATACATTTAAGATTTTTAACTAGGAAACTAATCGTTTGGATTTCGATTCAGATGTAGAAATATCAACGTTTTCAAAAAGAAAACGATGTGCTTAACGGTTTCAAGTAAAAATGAGAAGTTTTCCCAAAATAAGTTTGTATTGAAAAAAGAACTAAATTAAAACCCTTAAACTCCGTACAAATTTTAAACACATTTTTACAATTATAATATGGCCATTATAATTGCACGTATAGGCATACTTAAATTTTTTTGAAAAATCAGATAAAACTAAACTAAATAAAATGGCGGTGAGAATTTTGGGGATGAATCGACCCACCGCACTATACGGCGTCTTCCAAAACTTCTATCCGAACAGAACAACACGACGTTGGCGTCGGCATTTATAACGATTTTTCACGTACACTGTACACAACATAATATTATACTATAAAGTACGCGTCATATAATTTATAATAGTATATGTACTTATATTATGGATCGCGTATTATCTCGCAAACAACCGCAGATTGTTGTACCCTTCCGTTACGCGCACATCGTGCATATTATGCACATATACTCGTTTATATACATTTACCTACATAAATGTAAACTTATAACATGCGTGTGTATATGTGCTTTTGTTTGAGCAAGACTCTTGTGGTGTCGGAAAATTTTTATCATTTCATCCCGTCGAAATTACCGCGAGCGAAATCGTGCAGGGTTTGACACGTGTACACATTATTATTATTATTATTATTATTAATATACATACTTGTTATATTATAATATCCCTGTGTTATTATTTTGACTAAAACGAACTCTTCTATATACACACTCTCTAAATTTCATTTTACTCTCCCGTTTTATTATTAAGTTTTTATCGGGACTCAAAAAACGAAATTAATTTATGAGTCTGTTGTAATTTATCGTTTTCTTCCCGTGCGCGCATCGGACTACCGCGGTTGCTGGAGTATAGGTGCTGCAGAATTTTTTATTATCATAATGGAGAATATTATATTGGGTTTTTTAAAACGTTCTAGTTTTTTTTTTTAATAATTAATTTGACGTCTTACTCACCGGCGAGAGTGGGGTAGTTCCGTAAGTGGGGCAAGACTGCGCGTATGATAAGATTTTCTGAACTCTGAGTCGAGATGGAAAAAAAAATATTAATGTTTTTATTTTTCCACGATCCCATACCTATGTATTTATAATTATCGATAACTACAGTTACAAACCTCATTCGCAATTATTTCCCCCTATCACAAAATGTGTATAATCACTAGTTATTATTTTTATATTTTATGATTTCTGCAGAACGATTCTAACTAAAAAGTAAACTTATCCTCTTACTTGGCGATTAGACGCGGCACGCGCCGTTAACGATAATCAGACTAAGACTCTCGATACAAAAAGAAATAAACATTTGTGTGGCGTTTTTTCGTCACTTATATTCTAATGTTTCCGAATAAAAATACACGCATTAACATAATATTTACATCATAGTAGTAGTAGTAGTAGTAGTAGTAGTAGTAGTAGTAGTAGTATAATGTACCTCCTAAGTGTGGATGAAAAAATTATTACCATCCCACTACAATACAACTAAACATCACTATAATAATCCGTATTAATAATAATAATTCGAAAGTGTTGATTTTTTTTTTTTTTTAAACGTCAACAATAATTCGTATATTTATTTCGATAATACCGGCGATATCGCTTATATTGTTTTTTAACCGTGTCTCCGAAATAGCGCTTAGCTATTAAATATATTTAGAATATTATGTTGAATAGGCGTGGGCCTACTTGTTTTGGCAGATGCGACTGCGGCTGTTTCATGCGATCACTCCGTTCCTACTTCCTCTCATATGCATTAGTCGACATTTATAATTTACGTACATCAGCTGCTGTGAGGAAACAATTTCAAACAACGAAACAATACATTTTAAACAGGTAGGTATAGGTTATAAAGGTGAGAATTATTTTCACTGTAGACCGATTTAACACTATAATAGTCGAGTATTTAAAACACAAATATAGCTATAACTATAGACATTTTTTGCCTTCGGGTGGTTATAATTATGATATAAGCAATACAAATGCGGTGATTGCACCATTTCGTTTTATGAATATTTATTATTATATTATAAATATCACGTGAGATTCGATATTATATTTAAAATAATATATTTGCCGTATCGTATACACAATATATATCAGTAATATTATATTATGACGATCATCATTAAAGCTGCAAGTCCCGACGATCTAACGTTTCCTTGTTGATTCTTCGAAAATGTTTTTAATCAACCAGCAATGCGTTGAATAACTCCTGCAATAGTAAACAGTGTAAATACAAGAGCGAATTGAAATCGATTTCTAAAAAAATAAAACACATTATCGACGTAATAAATGTAAACTCGACTCTCAAACGTCGGTGCGATTATCACTTATTATTATCACTTACCAGCGAGTGTACAATTTAAATTCCAATTTTTATAATACTCAAATTATAATATCGACTATAAAAAAAAAAAAAACAAAAGACCTTATAGATGTATGACATCAAATTACGTATGGGCCATTGAGTGTGATGGTTATGTGATGTTATAGTGTAAACATAAAGCAATATGCATGCAATGTTTTAATTGAATCCGAAATTTCCCTATGGGCCTTGGCCGAGAGGGGAGGCTCCCCCTATAAACGGATCTACGCACACCTATTTTTTGAACCGTAAATTGGCGTTGACTTTGATAAATTTTGTCTATTTTTTATGGTTTTTTATATGTAATTTTTTCAATAGGCACTATTATGTTACACACCTCAAAATAATGTCGTCGACAAGAGTTATTTTTTACCGACATTCCTATTTCCTACGCTTATTTTTTTTTTTTATCCAATCGTTAGTTTTATCTTTATTGTATTTTTCACAGCAGATAAAATCAAAAACTAAATATTCCTTTCGAATTTCCAACAATATACCTTTAATGACATAAATAACAAAATAAAATAGTTTTATCAACGATTTAGTATATCATATATCAATTTACCGATTCGTAGAAAAGATAATTTTTTTTTAAACATTATTGTTGATGGTATATTCCACGTAGTTGATGAAATAATTGGGTGAAAATCAAAAGCCATCCCCAATTTACGGTGTAATGGACGTGTTTTGTTATATAGAAATGTATAATTGTATCGATCGCTACAGATGAAACTATTTACTTAAAGTAAAACATGTATAACGTCGTAGGTATGGGCACGAGTCGTGTCGTAGAAAAATCGCAATATAAAAATAAAATATATGTAGCTACGTCAACCGCCCAAAAATCGATTTAATTTACAGTTCCTACGCTGCGCAGTAGGTAGGTCCCGTATAATACGCAAGTGCATACGTGCCAACAACTAAACGCGTGTAACGTGAATAATATAATAATAATATTGCATAATTTTTACAGTTGGTGTATTTATTATATACATTCAAACGATCGTGTTCGTCGAATCGAATAGGTTTCGACGCCATGTGTGCCTCGTTGCCGCGGTTTTTCATCCCTCCATCCATCGCGGAGACCGAGATCCACCCCTCTCGAGCTGCGACGTCGCACTTCTTGCGAGAGTTAATCAGTAAAACGGTTGAACGACATTCTAATGCATTCTTTATTTCATTCGTCTTTCTTATAAAGTCGTCTTCATAATGGCTTGCTGTCTGTACTGCACTGTATAAGTGGTTTCATTTTGGTTTGTCTGCCGATGACGAAGCGTTTCAGTGTCGTCACTATACGATAATACAACAGCATAATTTTGTTATTTTATCAGACTGCACGCGGTGACTACTGCAATGTCCTAATAGTCATTAAGTGACGCATCTATTACCTCAGGACCGCAGTTGGGCACTGGCGTGAGAGCCAGGGCGGGGGAGGGCACAGGTCCTGAGCCTCGTGCTTTTTGCTCGGATTCTGAGCTTCATAAATCCTGAGCACAACCCCGAAAGCGCTCTTGCCGGGGACGTAATATTATCAAAAGACGCCATTTCGGGAGCATATAAAAAAAGATAAAGATTTTGAAAATAAAAAAAATAATATTGTATTTTAAAAAAAACATAGTTAAAGTACGCATGAATGAGTAAATTATAGGTGACATATAGAGAGACGCAAAATAAAACGATAATATTTATCAATAATAATAAGTTAATAACTTAATTGAACCGGTATCTCAATTTTGTCATATTTACATTGGAGATTTAATGTTTATCGCATGAAATTTAATTTTTTTAACCGGGAACTCAGAGTTATATATGCCACCGAGTGTGTCAAAACGCTGAATCAACGATTTGGCTTATCGGCTGCTCGATGGTGACATTAACATAGGTCGTCAGATCGTCTATTATTCTTGGAAACTAAAAAATATCGATTTCAAGTTTCGTCATTGAAACCCGTATTTCGGTTTGCACAACGACTGTAGAAGATGAAATAACAATTTTGAGCGCAAATTCAGTTTATTTCCAGCTGCGGTGGTGCTATATATTGGCCCTTGTTACGGTCCTGCCGTTAAATCAATTTTTTTTCATTTTTTTTTTTTCGAAAAGAGCATGTATCATGCAGCCCGTCCGTTACAGACATTCTTCTTTTAAACGTATTATATATGTATATTATGATATTACTCCGGCAAATTCCGGTGTATCGAATATTTCGTAACGAAATACGTCTAGCCGGGAATCATTTCATACGGAAATATGTGTATATTATATAGGTATACCGAGAATCATATTCTCTTTAGTCGACGGTTATTCGCACTTCGAGAAGTTGTGTTTCGTGCTCTTCTTTCAATGTCGCTCGAGATGCCCAGAATGTTGTGGAGAATTCACGATGGGTTCACGTTTCCGAGATACTGTATAACGTGTTTCTGAGTGTTCCGCGTAGAACGTTTGAGAATGGTCTCATCGTTGTAATAATATATTCAAATGGAATCGAAAACCAATTTTACGGCGTCTAACGGATGCGGGGTGTAATTGAGATATGGGTTTATAGGTATTATCAGGGATTTTTTTTTGAAAGAAAAAAAATGATTCGTTTTCATTATTCTCAATCCAAACGGTTTACATGTTTTGCGTTTATCGTTAAAAATAATAATATCTAATGCGGGAAATGTCTCAGATACAGAATATTATAAATTCTTGGACTGATTTCTATAAGATCGACATGCATCGCGTGGAATAAAGTATATTTCTACGAAATCAATATTATGACTTTTAAGTAAATCGATTATTAATTATTTCGTTTTGCGTTATTTTACATTTAATGATATGCTATATTATATTATTACGTTTCGCGTTATATTTTGTTAATCATTATTTTTGGTCTTGTGATATTTAATATTATTTTTGTTTACCCTTTTCCGTTTTAATTAAGTTTACAAATTTCAATTATCATTTATCGTATAAAACGTTATAATCACGTTTGCAAGCCCTGCAGGTATATGTTGCTATTATATTTCGTTTAATAATTTATTGTGCAAACATATCGCTACGATAACAGTTTATTTATATTATAAATTTGTTATCCTTCAATGTAACCAACCCCAGTTGCTATTATATCATATATTGATTCGTCAGAAAATCTTGAAAACCCTGTGACACGTCAAAATAGACGTTTCGTGGGACGAAATGTTTATATTTGCTATACCAGAGTTGTAAATTATATTGTATTTTTATAGTACTTACCATAATTCACAGTTACGATATTTTAATTTTAAAAACACTTTTGTCCTTCGTGTGGTAAATGAATACATCATACTGACTCTAACTTCCTACGAACTTCAACGCTATTATTATCCTGTCTTTATGCAGAAAAAGATACATGATGTCTAGACGACTAGACGGAATAACAAAATCGAATGAAAATTATTAAACCTACACATGTTATATTAGACGTTGGGCCAATATGATATAAAATATTTTTTTACATTTTTGTAAGACCATTAGTAAGGACTATTAGTATAAGCATACTTTTAACAACTGAAAAACTACTTGTCGAAATGTTAAATTAGATACTTTAGAATTTTCAAAAAAAAAAAAACCATCCCTTTAATCATTTACAGTAAAAGGGGGTGGTTCTAATTGGACAAACAGAAGTCTGAATCGGCTCAGTTCACTCCTAGCAGAAAAGTGCAAAAAATTTAAAATAAATATAGTCTTCGAGTATGGGTTAGATTAGGTGTATAGATTTGTACCTGTTTTTTAAAAAAAAATCCAAAAATCAGTATTTGATCAAAGTTCATAATCAATGGGAAAAATGGTGGTCAGCGTGCTCGATGAATCGCCCTGTATATACAATATTATATTGTATGCACCTATGCTTATGTCTATAAATAGAACGTCGTCGTCTGTTCGGAGGGGCCTGCTCTAATAGTAGACGATAATAATGATAATCCATATTATGTCCGATCTTAATGTAACGTCTGCATCTCGCGAGCGACTTCCGAGCGGCGACCCGAACAGACGAACTTATTTAATACCGCGGGGTCGCTGTCGTATGCGCGAACATATTATTATATGTCAAAACGTCTGCGGTCTGCGCCCCGTACACTCGAAAGCGAGACAGTCACCGTGAAAACGATCGCTTGTTGGGATAAGTCTAAATATATATCGCGACAATGATATTGGTGCTGTAGTTATACAGTGTCGTACAAATGGTCCGTCACTAAACGTTAAAGCAGCCCTTCAATCTATCTGTTATACACAATATTTTTAAGAAATTTCATAAACGTATAATAATATATAGGTACTAAATTATCCATTTTTTAACTCGGTATACGCTTGTGTTTTCAGTAATTTTTTACACTCGACTGACCGCTGAACTTTTACCACTCTCTCATACCTATATCCAGAACACCATCCATTCGATTTTCGTTAATTATATATCAATATTTTAAAAAAGTTTCTATATTATATTATATGGTATCCCGCAACGGGATATACGATTTCAAAAATGTGGATTATAAATAACCAGCTAAACCATCGCCGTTTGGATAAAAAAAAAAAAAAAAATACCGTAACTGCAGGCCATAAAGGATCTCTCTATGGGCTAAGTCTCTAAAACTCAAACCGTTTTTATTATGCAGGTATATCTACCACGGTGAGTAGGTGCCTACACTACGTGAATATTAACAATACATTAATATTAATTCGGGTAGTACCTGTACACCGTGTTATTTACTGATGAGTGTAATGTATATTTATATTATATCACACATATACCTACCCAAACAAACCTGGATTAATTATTATTATCACCATCGTCGTCGTCGTCGTCGTCATCAGACGTGCGGCACCGTTGCCGTTGGTTCAGTAGTAGCGATTTGATCGGAGTTTTACGAGCATTAATAATTATTGCGTTCTTCATCATAATCGTTCATCATCGTCATCGACGTTACGACGCCGTTTACTGTTTAGTACCTATCTATATGACGCTATTTCATAATATTAATACCCTAACCTAACCTAAAGTTCATGTGGGACAATCTCGAAGGTTCCGCTGATGTATGTGAATATTTAGACAATTATTTTATATTGTAGGAAAAAAAGTGCACCAAAAATTGGGGTTGAGTTGGGAGTTGGAGGATTAGATTAGGTTAGGATATGATATCATTATGCATAGACGTATTGATTTTTTATAATTTTATTAATACAAACTTTCTCATCGAGTTCATTAACTATTTTACTGATTGTCTTTTTTATTTAATAAATATATACCATTGGTATAATTAGAACGACTTTCACATAGATTTTTTATTAGTCTCTTTACCGCGTTATTTAAATCAGTGACTATAACTATTTTCCCAACGCAATCGGGAAGTTTCTAGAACTCGTTAGTAATGTATATATTTATACCCGCGCCATACCAGGAATCGGGAGACTCACTGTTCTTTAAAAATTATTTTTATAAATCCCAAAAAAAGCTTGGGTGCGACTCCGGGACTGCTGATCAGCAAACCTCTCCGTTTTCATATTCGTCGAGTACACGTGCAGTCGCCCAAATGGCTATTTAAATATTTGATGTAGGAGTGTACCTACAGTTATATTATGCATTATGTATACATGACATGGTTTATAGGGCTGAGCTATTTCCGCGATACAAAATTACACGGCTATTTGAATACCGAACGGCAAGTAATATGGGTTCATATAGGTAATAATTAATCGTTTAATACACGGTGATCCATTCTTTCAAAAATTATTTACGTTTTTGGAAATATTTTTGTTACAAAGCATTTTTCAAAAAAATTATTTTTTTTTTAATATATTTAACCTTATTTTTTAAGTTTTTTACTTTTTTAAATTGTAACATACAATTTAAAAAATCGTGTTTGGGTACCTGCAAAATGTCGGTCCACTGCTCCACTCGTTTAAACTTCAAATACTTATAACTCAAAAACAACTAGTAAAAAATTCAATTTTTATGTATCAAAATACTCAGTAAATATTCTGCTTTGGATTAAAACTATATGTTGTCATTTAATAAAGTAAAGTATCAAGCTCCGGCTGGTGATACCCGTACACAACGACGACAATGTTAATTATTGTATAAAATTGATGGGGCTGCAAAGCTGGACACCACATATGGTCGATCCGCAGTAGTTTGTTTTATATTATTATATACGTTACCTATGCATTGTACCAAGGTATACGACATTATTATACCCGCGGTCGTATCTTACGCGTGTGTGGCTGCCGAGTGGCGCATAGGCATTGGGTAGGTTACTCGCACGAAGCGCATAAATGCGAGGCGGGGTCGCCGCCGGTATTATCCCTGCGCGCATAATTTGCAAATTACACAATAATGTGATATCGTCCTTTGCCCGTGTCCAACACTGCAGGGCGTCCCATACCGATAAGTACATATAAATCGTCAACCGGGCTTTATAGGGATGTTTTAAGACTCGTGTGTCGAGTTGACGAGAAAACAATATTGCGGCCACTGGCCGATCCTCATTACTGCAAATGGTGCAAACGAGTAGTGTCCCTATAAACACGCAGGATGATTTAAAATTTGTGTTACAGCCAACTTTGTCGACTCAAAATAGAGAAAAAAAAACATACGATACGAAAGTTTCATGACTTAGAAATATCTGCTAATATGATTTGTATACGTTTTATACATTTTTACAATAAATTAAGGGGGTTCTAGGAGTCGACTTTAGAAACTCAAATAGGCGAGCCTATAGTTTTTTTGCAAACAAAACATGAAGACAACTTTTTAATACATTTTAACGCTCGAACGACATTAATCAATGCAAAACTCTGTACTCGAGAGATATTAAAGTTTTTATAAATTTCTAAAGTCGACCGCTCTCCCCCCTCCTTAAAAAAAATCTCCCTAAAATATTGTAAAAAATTATAAAACGTGTAAATAGTTTTAGATGTTCTGTGACAAAACATTATCTGTACAATACACGACTGTAGTATAAATTAAACGTAAAAAAAAATTATTATATAAGCACTAACATACTTATCTACATATACCTCTATTGTGCAAATACCTACTTGAACGAAACCGTTTTTACAAATCTACTATTCTCCGGGAAACAACTCATCGTGAATTTACTGCTGCTTTCTATGATTGTTTGCTCGATACTTTTTCGAAACTTATACATTTTTATTCCTCCAATCGATATTATTTCCATTGGCGTACTACGGTTCGTGAATAAAAAACGACCAGACATCCATCATCTTTGAGGTTTGACGAGAACACAACATTATTATAACGTAGCTGTATATATTATAATAATGTAATAAATAATAATACAAACTGCACGCGAGCGCACGTCTCTGACGATCTATTTACACGTACCATCGTTTTACCATCGAAACACGAACCGATCGAACGGTTTTATTACGACAGCGAGTGCCATAATATAATATTATAATATAGGTATTACATGTGACTTGGCTTGGCACGTCGGATGCTACCGGTCGCGTTCTACGACTGAGAAAGTAAGTAACGCCCGCTAATACTAGTTCCCGGATGGGTGACCATCCAGGTTTTGTAGTAGTAAAAGCCTTGCCACACATACACACACGTGTTAAAAAACCCTACAGTACCCCCCCCCCCCAAAAAAAAAAAAAAAAAAA
>JACXSJ010001806.1:0-19258 GCA_014851325.1 Pentalonia nigronervosa | reverse complement strand
ATGATACGAAAGTTTTGTGATTTAGAAACATTTAATATGATTTGTACATTATATAATTTCTTACAATATTTTAGGAGGGTTTAGGGAGAAGGGTCGTCAACTTTAGAAATTTATAAAAACTTTAAATATCTTTCAAGCATGTATTGTAAAAAAATATAAAATGTACAAATCATTTTAGGTGTTTCTAAATCAAAAAATGTTCGTATTATACATTTTTCTGTATTTTAAATATTGATATGATAAGATGGCTGTAACATAAATTTTGATCGACTCTGCTCTATAATAGTCGTGGTTTAGACTTAATAGTGACAACGTTTTTTCTCTACCTACCATAAACACATGTGAATATTTTTTATCGCATTTTGAAATATGTCATCTAATATAGACGTTTTCGGATGCAAGGAAACCTTTTTTTTTTTTAAATCACTGTTTTAAAGAAATTTTATCGTATTTGATTTATTTATTATAAATAAGGGAGCGTTGTGTTTGAATGGAATTGAATTATAATAAAAGTTGTTGTGTTTTGAAATAACGAATTGTTGGGGAATAATTTAATTTGTTTTTCATTAATAACGATTGTAGTACCTATATATAATTGTATAATCTTTTTTCATTTTATGTGTCACTTTTTTACAAACAAATATACCTTTGTTGGAAATAATGAAAAAAAAGATAATTAAAATAACGTTTTTAATTCAATTTTTCCCATCTCTGCGTATTGTGTAACACACATTATAATAAACTGTACAATGTTGCAGTACAATTATTATTGTTACACTAATATTTTAATTTACTTTTATTTCAACTGGGTATACCTATACATATGTACGTAACAAAATAAATAATAACGCTATTCTATCCTGCAAGAGTGAAAGGCAATACCTGTATCTATGTACAATAAAATATAAATGTTCAGAAAATGGGTTTTTGTTATTTTTGAACGCGTTCACTTTTTTATTATATAAAACTGTTTGATTGATATTTTAATGATTTGGAAACCTCAGAAATCCTTCTGAATAATTTTATTTTCGCTAGATCAATTATTTATACCCTTTTTGACATCATCAACTAGACGATACGGCGTTTTGTGATAGACAAATAAATTATACAATTAAAAAAAGTAGTATCTACGCATATTTTAATCAGGGCTTGCATTTAAAAAAAATCGTTTTGTGTTGTATACAATCCAATATAACTTTAAAACTCTTAATCTGGAATAAAAAGGTTCTTTTTGTACACAATTCTCTTTTTCAAAAACAAAGCTTTCTATTGATAAAATATATATATATATTGATTCTCTATTAATTAATTTATACTAACAATTGTTTTCAGTAGTAGTTGGTACCAACCTTAATAAAATAAATAAAGTAAATATTTTAGTAGTTTTTTTGGAAAAAATATGTTTAGGCATGTTCAACCCTTGTATTTTTAGAGGTAGGTCAATATAATTATAAATTGAATATTCATTTAATCATAGTACAAGGAATAACAGGTATACTATGCACTAAAATATTATATTAAAATTTAAAACCATTTATTTTCGTTATCAATGTGGTATTTCGATATTTTACTGTATCGACGCATCGCGTGTGAAATTTGCCATTAATAACAACAAGAAAGATTCACGATAATTACTGTATGATTGCATACATTTATTTCCGATAGCACTTTTTGTTTTAACTATAAATTGAAAAACAAAACGTTTTATTTATGTATTTAACACATCGTTTGGATAAAAATCACATAGAACCTTTTGTTTCTGGTAACTTTTTAAATATGGGATGAATTAAATAGATTCTAAGATTAAAAAATATATAAAAAACAAATAATTCTTAACTAAAAAAAACCGTTTTTGAATTTTTTTGATATAGAACTCTTCGATTCCAAGCCCGCGTATAATCAGCTGGCTTTGTATACAAAACTATAACTTTGCATTCCGCCAACGTCCCCGAAGATCAAAACGTTTTATTTCGCTCTTATTAAATCTCATTTTACGAATTCATTTCGAGCTTTTGATCTGAAGCTATTTATAATATATATATATATATATACACGTATAAATACAACGGTTATTATTATATTCCCGTAAGTACTTTTATTTCAAAGAATTCTTCGTATTTTCTTAATGAAAATGTTATTCGTATTATATACGTTTTTGTCGGCTGCAGGTGTCTACCTCTGTATACATTATTAATACTCTACTTATATAATATTATATATTGCTTATGAAATATATCAAATATTTTTTCGAAACAAAGAAGAATGCTTAATAACTATCTATACTTACACAACAGTAGCTGTATATAGAGCAAAGCTCCACCGCCGTCAAAAAGTTGTTCGACGATAATAATGCGTGGCGGCAGGTATTATAATAATAACAATGATTATTTACTATATTATATTATTGTATTATAGTACAAACTTTAAGTCATCATTAAACGTCGATTGCGAGTAAACTATTGTAAAACTTTTCGCAAACGTTGGCGGGTACCTACCTATAATACTACTGCGACTACTAAATTATTATTACTATATTGTACACAGCACAATGAAACATTTTGTCTCGAGTGATGCTCACCGGTTGTTAGCTATAACGCAGCAGCTGAATATTCACGTGAACGAAACGGTGTGGTAAAAACGGACATGGTTAACCAGTTGCGTCTAAAACAAAATTTGTATTTTAGGGTCAGTATACCAATTGCGCTGTTTTTATTGATAAATGTAGAGGAAAAATAAGCTCGTAAAAACCACGTTTTAAAAAAATATATTACCATTTTAGTTTTAAATAATTATAAAAATAAATGTACAGTTATAATATGTTTATTTATTCCTTAATTATTTTAAATAAATCTAATTATAATGTCTGAAAAATTATAATAAGCACCTGTTTAAAATTTAAAAATAGTAATTAGTTATGGCAGGTAGACTTTGCATTTTTCTTTTTTCCGCTACTAAATTGGCAGTCTTTAATAAAAACTATTTTTATTTCTCAAAATCGTGAGTAGGTAAGTAAATTGTTTATTTGAGTTACAAAATAGTGTATTACTAAAAGACTAAATACGTATGACCATAAAATATTAAATGTTTTCTTTTGCATAATATAGCTATTAAATATGTCGCCTAGTGAAAATTCCTTAAAATATCTTTTACATAAGGCCGGTTTTAAAGAGGGGGAACCTATAGAAGCGGCAGACTTTGGGGGTAGAAAAGTTTTCTCAGATAAAATGAACAAAAAATTCAATTTATTTTTGTAAAGAGAGCATAAACTTTTCAAATCATAGATACAAAAATAAAATTATTATAAATTACTAACAAAATAATTAGCAAATTTTCATATTTTTGACAATTTTATTTTTAAATTCCAGCTTTAGGCACTCATAAAAAACTTTTGTGAATTAACACTCGTATTTTTTTTTTAGATTACACTAATAATAATGCTTATGAAGGAACTTCTACAAACTTTTGAAATAAAGTTTGGCTATCACTGTAGTATTATATGTACTATGATATAAAAAAAAATTTATTGAAAACGGGAGCCATAAATTTTGAGTCCTGGGCCTGCAGGGGCACCAACTATTATTATTTTTTTTTATTAAATACCAACAAAAGGATACCTATCATTATATTATACATTTACGTTTTAAATGATAACGTCATCGTGTTTTGTGTGCACTCGCAAAATAAACCTCGGTGTAACGATAATGATGACTAAAAACTGTTTACATTTTTATTATTATTATTATTATTATTATTATTATTATGACATTATAATATATTATATTAGGTATTATTCATAAAAGCGTATTTAATTGTGTTTCCTGTTTGGGCAGCGTGGCAATAGCTGCTGGTGTAATGACTGCCGTAAAACGACGTTAAAATACCGTTCATAACGATAATAGGTAATAATATGACTGTATCGCGCGTACATTATTTCGTGTTAAATTATTTAAATTCACAGCCATCGCGCCGCTGTAATATTAATATCTCTCAGCTTTAAGTGCGCCATAATAGCTATAGATGGTGTACATATAATAATATACTCGGTCGGTAAATGACTATCATAAAAAAAAAATGCATACAATAATAATTATGTCTTAAGACAGGCTTTTAAAGATTTTTCAAGTATCTTAAAAGGTGTGGTGTACGGACAATATGCGCTGGTCGTAATCGCAGTTTGGTCAAAGAGACTTGAAATTGAACGAAACCAGTAGCGCTCACTTTTTACTCTCCATAAAATAATAAACCGAGAATAGTAATAATAATATAATCTTAAACAGGCGCCACACTATATACATTATTATTATTATAGCTGCCAGCACTCGTGGTGTGCGGCAATGTGTTGTGTGTCGTGTTTAAATTATTTTGGATTTAATTACATTTTTTATTTTTTGTGTGCGGCACATCACATCCTGCAGCGTCGTTATATACAGGGTGTTGCAGCCTGGTATGCCCAGTGGGGAAAATGGGGGTGTGCATTGCCCACCCCCATTTTTTCAAATTCTAATTTTTGGAATTTTTAAATATATATAGGTACCCACGCCAAGACCTTTTTTTCAAATTCTTGGATTCTTTTTTATCCCGCGAAGCGATACAATAACTTATGATCGAACGAGTATGGTTATTAAAATGTCTGTACTGAGGATATAACATAGTCCTTAAAAATGATTTTACAAAAATATAAAATAGATGTAATGTTTAGTGTTAAGATCAGATAACAAAACAATCATCTGGATAAATATAAAGATAAGTACACTTTATTTTATCAAAGCTAAAAGATAATCAAATCAAATTCATCTTCCTAAATGATAAACATATTTTATCCAGATAAGTTACAGATAATATTATTAAATAAGTATATAAAAATAAATTTAAATGTAATGATTAGAAAAAAATGAACTTTCAACGTAAATTGTGCCTATACATAATACGGTCGTTTTCATTTGAATTTATTATAATATGTTTTTTATCACTAAACATTAACTTCAAAAATTAAAAAAATAATTAAAAAATATTATGAAATTACGAATAACTATAAGGCAATAATACTATAAAAAATAATATTTATTATAAATATAATATTTTGTAAACCGCGTTATGTTACTTACAAGATGGCGCCCGAGGCAAAAAGAATAAAATTTAGAAATTTTTTGAACAATTCTGGAAAACGTTTACAAAAAAGATTATCTCGTGAATTTATATAGATAAGTGGAATATTTAGCTAAAATAAATTTTAAAATAATTTGTAATTATTTATCTAGATAAGATTAAAGATAAATAAATAATTATCTAAATGAGTCCTAGTACTAGTAATATCGGATGTAGTATTGTTTTACTGGCGCTATTTTCACAAATTATCAATGTTGCGATCGATATACATATCGATCGCTTAAATTTTCAAATCGTCATATCTTACAAACCCGAGAACCTGCTATTCTTAGTGCACAGAGTTCAATAACTTAAAAACCACAAATTAATAAAGATTCAGAAGTAATACAAAAAATCTCAAATACTGAAAATACGGTCTAGTATGTTTAAAAATTCAAAAAAATAATAATATTTTCAATAACTGCGCATTGTCGATGAAAACAAATGGGGGTGAGCATGCTCGGCGAATCACCCCGTACAATACAATAACATTATACTTTAATTATAATTATTATATTACTTACATTAAGCGACCTGTCGGTGTCACACACGTCTCGACCGCGCCGACGTTTTAGTTATTATAACCTAACATAATAAATCTTATCTTTTTTATGTTTTAAAAAACCTTGTTCGACGTTTTAATTTACTTGATTAATTTTCAAACGAGTCGTGTGACGATGCGGTATAATACGCGGTTACTCTCGGCGTCTCATATATATATTATTATAACAAGGAACCCTATACACCGGCCAACAGTGATTATCGACGTATCGCTTCGGGTATAATTGGTATACAGCTAGTATACCTCTATACGGATAACAGATGATGTAGGCAACAGATATATTTATTTTAATGTAACAACTAACAGGTACTATCGTTAAACGTGCCTACGTCGTTATACACATCCAAGAGTTGTTGATTTGGTTATTTTTTTTCGTCGAGCGGACTTATATTATAATTATTAGACTCGGAGATGCGTTGTAATTTTCTCAAATCGACATCGATTTGGTAAACCGTTATTATTGTCGGGTATTTTTAGAATTTGACAAAAATATGTCAACGAAAAAAAACGTTAAAAAAAAAGGATTTTGATTGGATTTTGTTTCGATTCCGCGACGTTCTAAAAATTCAAATCGATTGTTTGGTCGTTACGAAAACGATTTAGGTAGGTACTTTAATTATAAATGATTAACGAAAAAGTATTTTCGCAAAACAATCGATTTGTATTATCTTATACGGTTCCTACACTATTTTTGTTTTTTTTAACTAACAAGCGCGTAGATATAAATTATTTATCGGCGTCTTGAGTTTCTTTTAAAATCTAAAACGGCAACCTCAAAATTTTCTTTCGAATTCCGACACAAAATGTACAGTATGAAATATTTAACGAGCAGTTTATCATTTATTAAAGGATATAAAGTTTACGAAATGAGAGAGTTTTTGCTGTTCAAATATTAAACCTTGATTAAAAAATTATTTGCACTGGCTTCACTCAGTGTTCTGTTTTTCGAAAAAAACTTTAAAGTTCATTGTTGTTGATATAAACTGTATAAACTGTCTGAGTTCTTCGCGAGATTGTCAAACAATCTGCAATCTACCTCGATACCGGAGTCTAAAATTAAATATAAATGTCGTTTTTTTTAACGAGAAAAGTAACCGTCTTAACCAATAGTTGAATATCCTAAGATTACTTACACGAAAATCGAAATGTGGGCAAGTGTATTTTAACGAAAAAATAATTGAGTTAAGTCAAGTTGACGCGGAGAAAGTTAAGTTTTAATTAATACGTAATAACATTATAGTTATAAAATACTAAAAAAAAAATTGGCATATAATATTATATTATACTCTAAAAGTTTAAAGTCGATACAAATTAAAAATATACACCTCAGTTCTAAAGAATATAATTAATTTTATTTTAAAACAACCATATAATTATGTACATAAATATCACATACACATAGCAGTGATTGTGTTTCTTTTTTTTTTTTAATAAGAACTAAACATTTGGTTTTAATTACGCGTTTGTATCAACTAAAATATTAAATCGACGAATATATTTTATTTTGTTTATTTTTTATATTATAAATTTGTTGGAGAAAATGAAACAAAAACTTATCAATTAGTTATGCACAATATGTATAGGTATTGCAGTATAAACATGATTTTAAGTTTTAACTTGAATAAATTTATAATATTTAAAATTAACTGAAAGAAGCCAAATTGGTGGTAAGTTATCGCGAAAAATATGTCTCCCATTAACGTGTAGGTAGTTAAGCTGTACTAAGTCGTGATTAGAAAATCGACTAATTATAGTCAAGTTTAAAATAAAAATAAAAATTTAATTTTTAACACAATAACGCGAGTTTTATAACTATGCGAAGTTCTCAAGTGATATAAAATGCAAGTGCACATTTGAACTTCTATATACCGTTAAATGGACTGCAGATGATTATGAAAAATTGTTGTAGTCTTGGAAAATTTGCGATGAAAAATCCCTAAAAATACTGTCTTATATGTGACTTCATGCAGTAAAGTTACATGATTCAATTATTGACGATATTATATTAACTCTGAATGTCTCGCAGTGAAGATGCGTTAGGCAAACCGTAAAATAAATATGATACTCACCATATATGCCTATAAACTAATAGACAGTGCTTTAGAGAGAGAAAAGAGAGCTTTTGGGCTATTACAGTGTGCCAATCGAGCATACAAAAAATATGTCACAAAACATTCGTTTACATAGTTATATATTTGGGGTTAGGTTTGCGAAATTGTAATCACAAATCATAATATTTGTAGACCACAACCTAGGTGGTCCACCTCGACCATAACAATAATATGTAATAAAAATCTGTCAATAATGATGACAGTGTATTGCTGAAAAAACTAAATAAAAATATTCCTCCGTGAAATGCCTAAGATATGTTTTCTCCCTCTCTCTTAGTCATGTCATCTGGTTGAACTGTTGGCAGGACGGCGTGAAAGAGCTGTCTATTTAGTTTAAAGGTCTCATAGTTTAAAGGTATAATACCCATCCACAGTGCTGCAATTGAAAAAGATTTCCAGATGTGCACGTGTGTTTCTGCTTTGCGCGGAAGACGGAAGCGGTCTTTGAAGTAAACGGTTTGCCGTCGTATTATTATTATTATCATTGCACGTTTAATAATATAATAATAATGCGAAAACTAAAACGTTCAACAGTATGACGATATTATGGTGACGCGTGGTGAAATTATTATATTGTGAAGCCATGTAAATCTAATTCCATAAAACATAACACCGTCGTCAACTCACGCGTACACTACGAATTCAATATTGTAAGTATATATGGTTTTTTTTTTGTCCATTGTACTCTTTACCCGTATAATATTATATATCTTCGATGAACATGATATTATAATACCGTCCGTGAAAAATAATAGCTACATAGGTAATACAATTGTCACTTTTGAAACAGACATATTATTTTAATATTTGCCTACCGTAAAATGGTGGCTCGCACGCGGTCACAGGCCGACGATACCGAACTTCCGTCTTAATTCGGAGCTGCTTGAAAGCTCATTATACTTTGTTCAAAGGAAACGTAATGTTTTTTGAACGTGTATGCGCATGTACGCATATTTAATATTTAATCGGATTTCTACGGATTTATTCATCGATTTTGATTACGAAAATTTGCTCAACTCGTAAGCGAGGATAAACAGTATAAATTATAATAACAACAGGGTTTGCATTTGAAAAAAAAAACAATTTTGTTTTACGTTATTTTCAATTTAAACATTTTAGAATTTTTGAGTTTATTGTTAAAAATATAATATCTATTGCGGGGAATTGCCTGCATACGGAATATAATACATTTTTGGTTTGACTTCTAATATAAAAATAAACGGAATAAATATTTCAACGAAACCTAAATAATTTTATAACTTTTAAGTAAATAGATTTTAAATTATTTCGTTTTGCGTTATGTTTTGTTTAATGATATATTTTATTAATTGTTATGTTCTGTTTTGTGGCATTTAATTATTTTTGTTTACTGTTTTCCATATTAATTATGCTTACAAATTTCAAACTTTTTTGTCATATATAACGTATATAACGTTATTATGACGTTTGCAAACTTTAATTAGTACTGAAGAAAATGTGTTAAGACTACGGCTATCTTTAGACCGTTTAACGGAAATTTAACTCTTTTCCTCTCATATATATATAGCTTAATCATTATTTCTAAACTACTGCAGTTTTACAGTGATGTGATATGGATTTAGTGGAAGTGTTTTTATTTTAAATTTTTTCCATTTTACTCACAAGCGTTGGTGTTTGCACAAACATTACACAAACCTATTACCTATTTAAAGTTTTGTTTTAAATATTTATAATATGGCGTAGTGCAAAAACTCTCGAAAGAAAAATAATCATATATATATATATATTATGTCAAGCTGGACCTCTGGAATATACGAACAGAAGAAATTGTTATTTTTTAAATCTTTCCCCCTCCCTACAAAAAATAAAAGGTTTGATTACTAAAAACAGGATAAAATCAAATTAGAGAAATTTAACCCGTGTTACAAAAGGTAAAAATAGCAAGTACAAATTGCATAAATTTCTGGTTTTTTTTTTTAAATAAAATCCATCGTGTAGGTAAATAAAAACAAATATATAAAGATATTAGAAGTATATTACTATTAAAAAACTTGATATCACTCTATTAATATTTTGTAGTTTTGTAAAATTGGTGCAACTGTAGTAAATCCTAGATCCAACATATTACACCTACTTTGTATTTCCATAAAACCATTCTTTTAAGAACTATATAATTGTCCTTGTAGTATAAAAACACAAGAATTTGAATGTATATATGGTCTTTAATTATGTATTTTAAAAATCCAAAAATCATAGTTTGAATAAATTGGTAAATGAAAATACAAAGGGTGTAGAGCATAAATGGTGAATCGCCCTGTATACTGTACCTATTTATGGCAATCTTATCGATCTTATCAAATAGAGAGTTTTCGAATCATCTTATTGGCGGTTTTAGTTTTATTCAACTGTAGTAGTGTTCTGCATGGTCCGTTACCCTAGGAACCGGACCAGACTTAAAATTTTAACAAAGGACTGAACTCAGACAAAACCGACAGCTTCATTTTTTTTAGACTAACTAGACTGGTAATTTAATTTCATTAAATTTAATAAAGTAGACCAGGACCAGACTGACAAGACCTGACTTGTCCGATCTGAAAAAAACTTGGACCGGACCGGATCGTTATTAAGGTCATTTAGAATAATACAATTATATAAATATAAATATTTATAACACGATTGCCCGTAGTTGGTGTTTTTCGTTTAATTTTATGCATATTGCAAAAACAATAATTTTAATAGATCATGAGAACCGTTACCTAGACCGGATTGGTCAAGTCCAGATCGAACTGATATAGACCGGACCATGCAGAGCACTAGTAGGTAAGTATATCGACCGAACAAGAGTAGTTGTACAATAGTTATAATGTCGATAAACATTATAGCATGATGTTATATGTATAACTAGTAACCGCCGTCGTATAATATATAAAAAAATGCGAAAACAATATGGTTTTTATTTCGTTTTTTTATTTCTAGCAGTTTTCTTCAACCACTACGGTGGTGCCACGGCGCTCGGCTTTCGCTTTCTGTTTCCATAGGTACACGTAAAAACATTGTAATGCAATAGTGTAGGTGGTTTAGGCATTAGCAGTGGCGTGCCCAGGAATTTTCAATAGGGGAGAAGGGATGTTATAAGTAATAATACATTTTAATGAATTGTCATGGTAATACCAAAAACTTCAATGTTTATGTTTCAAGCTCTCTAAAATCGTTTCTAGCTTATAATTATGTACATTTATAAATTATTCTATAATTAAAATGAATTTAAATAATAACACACTAATACCATGTTGTTCAATGACCATAACACCATAAAACTGAATAAAATGTATTGCATATTTTAAAAATTAACAAAAAAAAATAAAAATAAAATAAAATACTTAGAAACTAGATTACTTATTTAACTTTAGGTTTTTTATAAAAAAAAATAAGTTATGGATACGTCACGTTTAGCCATTATAATAATAATTAATAAATAAAAAAATAATGAAATAAATCTTAAAACAATAAAAAAAACATCTGTGTAGGTAATACTATCGCTGAATTTGATTTAGTTTGTAATTTTGGATTACAGTTGTATTTATTTTCTACGAATGAATTTCATTCAGTATTTTGGCGGTTGGGCCACAATGACTGATAAGTGATAACATACAATTGTATTGATAGTTGATACCCCATATCCTGTGTATGTGATCTGCGAATACAAATAATTGTATACAGACTATCATAGAGTAAGCATATATTATATATTATAGTCTGTACACGCCACTCTGTATAGTGAAAGTTTATTGTCATAAGTAATAACTTTTTGCTAATAACTAAAAAAGGGTATTAAGTAATGACTTTAAAATAGCTCTTATAACTAATAAGTTGTTTTATTTAGGTCAGCAAGAAAAGACAATGGGGGGATATCATCTCTAACCCCCCCCCCCTCTACCACCACCACTAAGCAGGGCAAAGGATATTAGGTATATGGCTCGTAGCGATTTGATTTACGCAGGTACAGCGTAGTGTTTGTTGGAACAGGGCAATCGCACGTCAAACACGACGATAAATCCGTCGAGGTGCCGTTTTGTAAACATAATATAATATACCGCCTAATTCAGAAGATTTACAACCACGGACTATATAGACCGCGTGCAATAAACGGCTTTTAAAGGGTTATTATTATTTTTTTTTTTATCTAAAACAAACAAATCGTTTGTAAATACGAATATTTATAATCTCTTTATATGATACATAATCAGCTGGGCTTGCATGCGTTATAATAACGTTATACCTATATGACTTCAATGATTAAAATTTGTAAACGTATAATTAAAACGGAAAACGATAAACAAAATATAATGATAATATACCATCAAACGAAACATAACGCAAAACGAAATAATTTAAAATCCATTTACCTAAATGTCTTAATATTGGTTTCGTAGAAATATATTTATTCCAAGAGATTTATTTTTATCTTCGAAATCAATCCGAGAATTTGTTATATTCCATATCCAGGCCATACCCCGCATTGGATATTATTTGTAACGATAAACGCAAAATTTGTATAACGTTTAGATTTTAAATAATGTAAAACAAAAGAAAACAGAACGTAATGACATAATTAATTATTTTTATTATTTAATTTCTAATTTACAATATAAAGCTGAAATGTCAATAAAATAAAATTTATGGCTCATTATCAGCATATTATAATCAGTTACCTACTGTGTATCATATTATATTATATTATTATAATAATGGTATTTTGATTTTTGTTGATATTAAAACTACTTATTTGTAATAATGCATTATTTTCTTGAATTTTTTTAGTAAATTGATACGTAAACGGCACAAGTTCACGACCTTAAAATCCTTCATGTACCTACAAATTTATTATATTTCTTTACGTGAATCTAGAAACATGTACTTATGTCATGTCTGATACTATATTATTATTTCATATATTGTACAATTCGTAATTCATTCTTTTCCCAGACATATTATGTTTTTTGTTTGTCCTGAAAACTTTTAAAACATGTGCTCTTTTTGCATTTAGCGATTCAAATATGACGCTTACTATCATTGAATTATTTTTCTGCTTTTTTTTTTTAAATCGTCTTCTCTTTTTATTCACGAGTGTGCTGTTAGTAAAAGCTGTTTTTGATTTCAATAATAATTATACTCGAAAGACGTTTCATCGATAATTTTCTATACACCTACGTTGACGTAGTTCAACTGCTATAGCTGATTTTAGAAATAAAATATGATAAAGAATAGTACATTTTGGAAGACAATTGTCATCGTATGATATTTTTTTGTATTATCATTTATTTTTTTAAGTTACAATCGTTTAAAAAATACACATATACCAGGTAATCTCTTTAACGTAAGACACTATCTATATTTCAACAATTTTTTTTTCACACACGGTTTTTTGTTGTTACAAAACAATTTTTTTTTTATTAAGTATATTTTTTTATGTTTTTTATACTAATATGTTTTTAAGTTTTTACCTTTTTCAATGGCAACGCTCAATGTTTTAATTTCGTATTCCGCAGCAAAACATTTTTCCGAGTATTTCGGTATACAAAAATCGATTTTTCGACGACGTGTAGTTCACGAGTTATAAGTATTTAAAGTTTTGATGAGCAAAGTGGAGTGATACGCTGTTGGCACCCCGAAAAATGTTGGTACACTACTCCACTCATCTGAACTTTAAATAGGCACTTATATCATAAGCTACTCGTTTAAAATTCGATTTTCACGCGTTGAAATTCTCAGAAAAATATTCTGCTTTGGTATATGAAATCAATACTGTACACTATGTCGTCATTCTAAATAGTATAAGGCTTATAATAATAGATACATTTTTTTTTTTTTTTAATGTCGTTGATTCAGAAACATTTACACTTTATACAAATTTTGCGTCTATTGTTAAAAATTATGGAGAATTGCCTGGATACGTAATATAATAAATTTGTGGATTGATTGCTAAGATAAAAAAATAAAATTAATAACGTGAAATAAATATTTCTATGAAACCAATATTATAACTGAAGTAAATGGATTTTGAATTATTTCATTTTGAGTTATTTTTCGTTTAACAATATTCTATGTTATATACTACGTTTTGTTTAATGATTTAATGATTATATGTTTTGTTTACCGTTTTCCGTTTTAATTACGTTTACAAATTCCAATCGGTTTTTGTTTCAAACAATGTTATTATAACTTTGCAAATCCTTTGAATATATAATATAATTTAAATTCATCGATGACAATAAAATACAAAGACGGACAAACATGACGTAACAGTTTTTAGGTTAACTTTATAAAGTAAATATCTCTACCCGTAGTATTAATTTAAAAACATAAATTTAGAATATTTAAAAAATAAGCGAACAACATAAAAAAAAAATTCAGTGTGTATATATTATTATTTTTTACCATCAATGAGTAACATTAAAGTTAAACTTATTGCGGTTAGAATCAATAAAGTATATTATTAATGGATGTTTTACTAAAAGTAAACAATCGCGTGGAAAAAAGAATCTGCACCAAAACTCTTGTGGCAGTACTAGGAATCACAATAAATAATAGATTATTACGTTATTGGTTCTAGAAAAGTATGAGTGGACTCCGGTTCTTATTAAAGTCCAGTAAATGTAGACAATAATATTGTGACCATTTGGTAGGTCATAAATATACAAAATACTTATTAGAAAACTGTTTTCTTGGGTTCAGTGAATCCAAACCAATTAATAACTGAATGTTTTTATAGGAATTTATGGATAAATAAGTGAATTTGTGACATACGAGCAATTCCTTTGGAAAAATATGCGTTTAGAATAAGTGTTTGACTCACCCGAGATGTTTTAAATGCATAGATAAGTCTCGAGACCAAATTACGGATCCCCAAAATCCAGGGTTACAAATCCGAGGTCGCTTATGCAAACAATTTAAAGTTTTTAAGCATGAAGTTTGTTTAAAATCTTGGATATATTTCCTATTACTATAAACTAACATTGTATAAAACTTGTTCGAAATTGTTTCGTGATGAAACTTAAATGATAGATCGGATTCGATATAATAATAAGTATCCTAATCTTCAATTATCTATTATACTAGCTGGTACTCTCTCGTTCTCAAATGTAAAATGATTTTAAACGATATTGCGCAACATCTCGGAACCTGAAAATGATTTAGTTAAACAAAATAATTTAGCATCATGTGACAGATAGAAGTATCCAGGGGTGTTATTTCACATTTTTTCGTGGGATGCAAAACCAATATTGAAAATCTAAAGCAATACAAAAGCCCAATCCAAGTGTTAAAATACAGAAGAATATTGTGAAACAATCAAGTTCAATCCAGTTTTATTCGGCCATTTGACGTTTCAATGAATTAGTTCATATCGTATTATCGTACTTTGAGTAACCATTTTTTGAACTGTTGTATTATCCAATGTGAACGATGCATATATCTAAAAAAAAAAAATCAGTGATAATCCACATTATTTAACCGCGGTTTTAGAATATGAAGCGAATAAAATCAAAGTCGTATTGTCCATAAAACATTGCGATGAGACCACAAAAAACACGTTTTAGTAAATTCACCAAATATTATTGTTATTTGATTTATAATATATATACATACTATAAATTATATGAAATTATCAACACATCGGAGGTGTATTAAAATAAAATGCATGGGATGGGTTTGCGCACTCTCGCATCCCACATATGACGCCCTTGGGGCTAGTATCCCTAACCTGTGGTATCTATAATTAATATAATCATTAAACACACTGCTATATCGTTATTATTATTATTATATGTGGGTACATTTAATTGATATTTAATGCTTATATACGCGCAGACATTAAATAGTTATATAAGGTCTGGCCCACGAGAATCACATTATTGTAATGCAAATGCTTATACCAATATTATAATCATATATAAGCGTCTTGTATTATATTATTATTATTATGTGGAGGTACCTTCAGCAGTAGCAGTTCGGGTGGGTGACCGGATGGGTCGCTGTATACGAAATCGACCACCCCATCGCCACGTCCTACTAACCATAAGTACGAATTGTGTAGGGCGATTCAAAATTTATGTTACGGCCACTTTATTGATTCAAAATACAGAAAAATGTTTGGTACGAAAGATTTTAATTTAGAAACATATCATCTAATATGATTTGTACATTTTATAATTTTTTTACAATATATTAACAAGGGTTTTAGGAAGTTAACTTTAGAAAATTAAACCTATATACTTTTTTTGCAAAATATAATATAAAGACATTTTTTATTACATTTTAGTGCTCGGACGACATTAATTAATGCAAAACTCTGTGCTTGAGAGATATTTAAAGTTTTTATAAATTTCTAGAGTCGGTGCCCCAAAACCTCACTAAAATATTGTAAAAATTATAAAATATACAAATCATTTAAAACATTTCTAAATCAAGAAACTCTCGTCATTGATGGGCGGAATAATTATGATATTATGATATTTTATATTTCAACACCTCTCTCCGAAAAGAGAAGAAACTAACTCTTTTCTTTCCCGATTCGGAAAACGACTTTACAAAAGTTTCTGACCCGCTGCAAAGTCGTATTCGATATAGGTAGACCGTATATAATAGCGCCACGGTGCCCTTTTATGCGCCCCCAACCTCTCCTCCTTACCAGTCTTTAAATTCCTAAATTGTGTTGTCGAAAAACACGATCGCGGCACTCTGCTGCGCACGCATGACGCGCGGTGTAGTTTTTCCGTTCGCCGTCGACCGTGTGATAAAGAAAAAAAGTTTTCCCGACGACGCATTATTACGATACATTATATTATCGTTGCAAAAAACAAATACACGTATATAATACATTTTAGATAAAATCACTAACGTACCCTAGTATATAAAATTGTCGCGCATAGGGTGGTCTAGAGAGGTCGCCTCTCTCCTCGCAACACCCCTCGCCAGTCTCACACACGGCCACGTAAATACGCGTCTCTGTCTTTGACAATAACAATATTTTATGTTATGTAAGCGTTTCACTCTGTAATGATAAACGAAGATAATGAATATATATATATTAAATTGCATAGGCAGGTAGGTAGACAGGCAGGCAGTGGGTACGCAGACACGGTCTTCTGACAACTCGTTTAAAGTTTTTCGACGTGTATATTATTATTATTTGTTAATAAATAATAATAATGTTCGTGTCACGTGTATAATAGGTTTGTCTTATAGTCATTGCGCAACGCGATGCCAAGCGAATAAAAAGGCGAAACGAATTCAACAACTCTAAGCCATATTTAATATGCTTGTTCGCGTATGAAAGTAAATCGCGACTAGGTGCGCGTATCTCCTACTTGGGTAGATATTCTATAATATTAATAATTTACACACCGCCTTCTGCACTACTACAACTATACATCTCTATCACTAAAACTGCACAACTACTGCTGCCGCAGTAAACTCTATGCACACTAATAGTTCTGTACGTAATATGCGCGCTCTCGGTTTGTTTCGTTTTATTTTTAGGCACGTTCCGTGCCGATAACTTTCAAAGTGAATTTTTCTCGTTAGCTTATATTATTGCATGCGACTACAATAAGTCGAACCGGGAAAACGGAATTCCATTTGTATCTTATTAACTCGCTCTGAATGTCACTGCCCCGCCGCCCATCCCGACATCAATGCCACGTTTCTTCTGCACTCCGCGTTACTTTGCTGCAGCTTATATAACTACACAAACACACACATTGTATGTATATATATATATATAATATCATCGTATATACACTCGCGCACGCCGAAGTATTCCATTTAATCCGAAAACTTTCGGGTCCCGACTTATGGCCGCCGCCCGTTTCCGAACTCCTGCAACTACATAATATACAATATTAATAATAATAATATGTATATATATATCCTGCGAGGACTGCAAACCCACGCCGATGCGTCTGTGTTTGAAAATGCTGTTTGAAACTCCGCACAGAACCACTCATCGTGTTTAAGCACGTATATTATATATACGAATATATATGTGTGTGTAAGAATATTATTATATATCATTATACGCGCCTTAGTTACTTCGCGTGGGCGGCCGAACTCCATTTCGCTCTGCACTGCGCGGTATGCAGAATAATTCGTCAAACACGTTCATCCCGCGTTCGTCCTTTAGCGTAAAGAATTTATACGAATTAAGATTTTAACATTATTTTAACGGTTAAAGCAGGATTACCTACGAATTATTATTAACACATATTATAATAAGGTTTAATAATTCAGGAACCACTCATTCAATTCGTGTAGACCAAAGTTTAAAAAAAAAAAACACCATGATCAGCTTAACTTCGGTTTACAGTTTACAAAAAAAAAAAGAGTATTTCACGTTTGAAAAAAAAAAAGAGGTTTTGTATATATACAAACCTAAATATTCGTGTGCAAACAAAAACACTAAAAATCGTAATTTTAATAATAATAAAAGAAAAATCCATAATAATCGTAATATGAAAAAAAAAATGCACAGGGATGAGGAGCGTGCTCGGGCCGATTCACCCACGTGACGTATATTTACGTATAATATTCGTCTTTGATTTCGATAGACTTTGTGAACGGACGCAATACCGTATAGTATATAGGTATGTGGTTGGTACCGATCGCGGTTATTGTCATTTTTTAATAATGTTATATTATTCCGAACTACAGTCTACTGCAGCGCACGTCCCGTTATATATTTTATTATTATTTTTTTTTTGCCCCTTTGAGTACAAGATTTAATCTCAAGACGGTTCGCGACGGTACAAACGTATATAGAGGCGGTGACTTAAATCTCGCTATTTATCCTCAGAATATATTGACCGGTATACTGTCGATGTTTACCAATGAATTTTTTAAATAATTTTCACAGGGCGAAAAAAACAAAAAAATTCGAAATACATAGTAAATTACAATATAGTATAATATTGAATTATTTCACATTCGCCCTATTAATTATGAAATTTAAATCTTTATACTGTTGCAGTAGATTTTTTCGCATAATTAAGTAACTCGTATTCCATATTCGTTTGATGTTTATATGGAGCCTTTAAAAATACAAACAACTAGACGACAAAATATTTTCATTGGACGACATTTATAGTGTCATCTAGTTTACTAGTTTAAAAAGATACACTGATCTATAATACGCAGGTAGATAGGTCGTATAGGTAGGATAATATGAATGTATTTAATAGTATACGATAAATATAATACAGTAGTGCCGCTTATTGGACTCACGGTTAATTGACTCATTCGCCTATTAGACTCAAAACGGATGGTCCCGATTCGCACATATACTAATACACAGCAAAAAATTCGTCTATTTGACTCACACACCGGTTAATAGGGTCATTTGAAAATTAGATAAATAAATAAAATATGTACATATATTGAACAAACGTGTTATAAATAAGTCGGT